>JARPMJ010007236.1:0-44736 GCA_033366665.1 Phoxinus dragarum | reverse complement strand
GCCTGAATCCACTGCCACTATCTCCACCCGGTAGTCCTTAACTCTTTCATAGTCCAGGGGTGTTGTGGTCTGCAGAAAGTACTTCCTCTTGTTGTCAACGGATGAATCACTGGCTGGCCGAAGCTGGAAAGGAACATCACCTGCAACCACACAGGTCACCACGGCATTCTCTCCCTCGTCCTTGTCTGAAACCTGTACCAAAGCCACTGCTGTGCCAACTGGCATATCCTCTGAAATGTTTGCTACTCCATCACTATGGGTCACAAGACCAATGCCTCGAATCTCCACTGCTGGTGCATTATCATTCTGGTCCGTCACATCAATAGAAACATACGTTTTAGAACTTTTGGGTGAGGGACCTTTGTCTCGTGCAACGACGTAAAATTTCAAATTGTTGATCTCCTCACGATCCAACGGGCCTTTGACATATATGATGCCTGATGAGCGGTCTATCCGGAGCAGTTTTGGCACAGGATCAATGGCCTGATGTAATGTGTATTCAATCTCACCATTAGAACCCATGTCTGAATCATTAGCCCTCACCTGCAATAGAAAATTTGACAGAAATAAATGAGAATGTAAAACTCTAAAATAACATCAAACTAGATTTTAATACATTTTACAAAAATAGGACAAGACTGCAAAACAACATTCATTAGACATTGGGCATTAAATATTGGGTATTTGAACACAGGGAATCTATTTATATCACAAAACTGGGAACATAGTCAGAGTATTGCATAACAGGATTTCTGGGGCATAGGCTATCTATAGAGAGTGGGGTTCCTTAAAAACAAACTATAAAGATAATCAGCTCATCTCAATAATCTCTTTAAAACTAATCTACAATAGTTTATAGTAATTTATATACTTGTTTATTTTTTAACCAAATGAGTTTGTTATGTGATGATTAAAATTGATTATTCTAATCATTTAAGAAAGTGAATGTGGTAAGTCAGGCCCCGCTCCATTGATGTAAAGCATCAAAGTGAAGAACAGACAGCTGGGAGGTTGGGACAGCAGTGCTCATTAACATTTCACACTCAGACATGATGCAATAGACAATTTATCTTGCCTTGTTTGGATCTAAAGGTTGACTTAGCATGTTTGCCATTTTACCTGTAACACGGAGTGTCCGACTGGGCTGTTCTCTGCAACCTCTGCTTCGTAGGAGGATTTTTCAAATGTGGGTGCATTGTCGTTGGCATCAGCAATGACAACCCTCAGCAAGGCACTGCTGTAGCGAGGTGGATTGCCTCCATCCACAGCTTTGATGGTCAGGTCATAGGAGTCTTTTAGCTCTCGATCAAGACTTCCCAACACAATGAGTTGAGGCAATTTTTCCCCTCGATCCTCTGCAACTTGCAGACCAAAGAGTGCTACAGCCTCTGGTCCTGCCGTTAAGGTGTAGTCAGCTACTCCATTCCTCTCTGTATCTTTGTCAGTGGCCAGTGGAATTGAAAAGAGTGACCCCATGTGGGTGTTCTCTGGAACTGAGAGGGTAAGGACAGGTGAGGGGAATTGTGGTGTGTTATCATTGATATCCTGCACTTCAATCCTTCCCTCTATCAGCCGAGGACTCTGATTTTGAATAAGGTCTGTGACGGACACCTCAAACTCCAGAAAGCAGGGCTTGCCTTTATTACGACAATCCTTCAGTGTCTCTCTGTCTATGGGGATCTCAGTGGTAAAGATATCTCCAGTTTTGCCATCCACCCGCAGATAGGGAGTGCCCACCTCCAGTTTGTACAGGTGTCCAGTGTCTGGTAGCCCCTGGTCAGCTGCCAGACTGCCAATCAGTGTGCTCGGAGGCTGTTCCTCATGTACGCGGTATAGAATGCCACCCACCGCACCACTCAGCAAGTCCAGTAACAGTCCCCACAGCAGAAACGACACCACAGGGAGATCCATGGGCCCTCGGAGAGGTAACACCTCAGTCTGCAAAACAGTGTGAAAAACATGTTCAATCATAAACAAGTGTGTCACCCGGTTCTCTTTTGAATAAACAGAGAAAAACAAACATCTTTTTTTCTTTTCTTTTAACTTACTTTACTGTTGATGGACTAGCCATGGGTGAAACAGAATTCACACAGCACATACTGTTTTGTGTACACATTGTGAGCACTAAATCCAAGGCTAAGAGTTGTAAAAGCTCTCCGGAAAATGGCTCTTCCCCCGACACCACTAAAAGCATCCTCTCTCATTATCTTACATTATTTATCATCCTCATTTTTGAGCAGACAATTACTTGTATGTGACGAACGGAAACGAAGGCCTACTGTACAAATGTTGTTCATAAAGGTGTTTGAAACCATGTTAATGTTTTCAACTTCAGCCAATGATTTAGTAGCATGACTGCTACAACAATGCTTCTTTGCTTAAATCTGGAAGTGAAATCATCCCTATTAATACCACACAGGAAAATGTTAATTAGCACCCTTTTGAATGCCTGTCCAAGCTAAGCTGCTTTTGAAAATTAATGATTTAGAACACGTAATAAGACACATCTTAATGGGCTTTTTAATAAGAAGGTATGGGTTACTGTTAGGCTCAAACCAACAGCTCAGCAAGCTTTGTACTATTTGCAACATAAATTAAACCATCTTATACGCAGTTTATAATGCACTTTCCTCAACATACCCTTAATCCAATACATATTCTATGGGGCTATTATTTTGGATGACTTCCCTTTAATGAAGGTTACACTCATTTGATTGGCCCATAACGTAAAATAGGCAGTTTCTCAATGCAAAGTGCTGATGAGACAAAAGGTACTAAGAAGACTGCTAACACAGCAAAGGAACCATTCAGCATCACAGAAAGTAGGCTGAAAGATTCCCCTCGGAAACACTGGTATATTAAGACGCTGCACTCCCAGGTCACAGAGCACCTAAAGGCCAGCCCTTATCTCAAAGTACAGATTTACTCAAGACAGAGGAAAAATATCTTTCCTATCAAGGCTCACAAGTTTCAGGCTAATTTACACACTGTAATGCTCATGTTTGATTTTCAACCTGCTAGACCTCCTCATTAATCACTATCCTGTAGTTTAGCATCTGCTTTGATCTGTATTCCCCTGGATCCAGGTTTCTCTTCTTTTTAAGCACCGAATGGTTTTAGAGTTTAATTATTTTCTGAGATGTTGTGGCTTTAAAGGACAGTGGGCATTTTTTTGAGCTGTGGCACTTAATGCTGTGGCCTTTAGAGACTATGTTTATATGCAAAACATCCATGTAACGTCTAAAATGGAGCATGAGTCAAAACAGAATCAATACAGGCTTTGCAAGCGGCCATGATCCAAAGGAAAGTAAATAAGTGTTATACAAAATAGCTAAACACAAGAATGCATAGAAATCCAATCAGAAATCCAATTCCTCTGTATCTGTTAAGATTGGGAGTGCAGCGTATTGATGCACTAATTGCCCAGGTATTGATGTGTCCTCTTTTTGCATTTGCAGGGCAGCCTCCTGTCGATGTAGCTGTGCTGATAGTGTATAGGGTAAAAACATGATTAGGGACTGTGGCATAAAGCACTGCCTCTGAAGACCCAGGCAATAACTTGCACTCATGGCAGTGGGAAGGTGGACCCTAGTAATGTGGTAAGACTTGAACATTGAATCTACTGCTATAGATGTGTGAAAATACTCATAACGGTTAGTATATATTGGCCTATACGTTATGTCCTAGTGAAGAAAACGCAATTTTGCGGCTTTTTTGTGCATCATGTTTTGTTTTTTTATTTATAAACCTAAAAGGTTTTACGTATGCTGCTGCAAATCATTGGCTATTTGTAACCACACAATTTAAAATGAATAGAAATCCACTGACGCTGCACTGCCCTATAAAGACAAAGCACAATAACTACACATTTAGTCAAAAGTGGGTTATCACTGAAATTGGGTCTCTTAGTCTATGATCTGTCCTCTGATAGACAGGCTTGACTGAACTATCCACAGATTCATAGAAAACTGAGTATAAATATCAATCAAAAAACTTTGAAGCTATTTCCTCAGTTCCAGCATTGACGTATTTATTGCATTTTGCATTTGTAGGGTGGTTCACAGGGAAGTTAGAACATTTTGTAGAAGAAATGTGTAGGAGGGAGGTTCACTTGCTACTAGCTTGCTTTCATTGACAGGTTGTAGAAGCAATTGTCATGTTTTTGACTCCCTCAACAGCCACAACAAATTGATACAGATTCAAACATGAATCCAGCAAATCATAAAAATAATATTTAAAATGAAACACGCCAATGCTCTTTACATAAGAGACTCTTCAAACACCCCAAGAGCATAAGCACTTAATCTCATCCTGATAAGAGTCTAAAAACACTCAACAAACTATTTAAGGGCTGTTGATTTTCAACTCAGAGTGCCTCATGAACAAAAGGTTCTTATAATAGCTCTGAACTCAAGTGTAAGCACCAGAAAACATGTGGATGAAAACATTAAATATACAGTCTGTTTCAAAGACATCTTCTGGTTACACGCTCTGGAGAGGCAAAGAACAGAACATATGCTCACTATGGACAGCCTCCCTAGTGAACGCTGGTACACCTAGCGAAAACCAGCCAAATTCAGCCAGTGTATCAATCTCACACAGCGCTGAGAATATTCTGGTCTGTTGAAATTACAGCAAAAGCACTTTCCGACTTGTAATGCCTTGCTTACACTTCACAATATACAGTACCTGCAACAATTATAGAAATTAACACGGATGAACTCCACCCTAAACAAGTTCGGAAGTCATTCTCGCTCTGCTCTTGAGACTGATAGTTCATGCAGACATTTCATTTTTCCTGAAGTATTGTGACCTTTTATTTTTCAGCAGTGCTGTAAATCATCTGTTATCACATTCATTCAGGTTCAACAGGTTTAGCATTTCAGCTCAGTCCAATTAAATCAGTTACCCATATTTGTCCAACCTATGGACAAATGCTGTGATTTTACAGACAACTGAATTCAGTAATGACTGTTTAAGATCATACACTGTTTTTCTTCTTCTTCTTTTTGGAAGGAAAAAATATAAGTTTTGGACCAACACAGGATTTTTTAAATATCCTTTGCATAAGGTCATTAAGATTAAGAATAGTATAATTTCTTATTTGGTAACTGCAAAAACCAATAATTTTTTTTATTGATGTATATTACACAGTATATGCGACAATTACTAACAACAACAATATTTATTATTCATATTATTATCATCATCATAATCTTTTTGGGGCTACGAAATGATTCTATATTTGTTTATTAATTATTAGTATTATTTTGTATTTTAAACCCCATTTTGTAGATACACATCATCGTTTCCTTCGAGCTCAGAGAGGGTTGTGGGTGGAGATGGTGGAAGGGGGAATCCTGTAATCAGCCTTACAGGGATTTGACCAAACATTGATCCTGCTGTTGACCCAGCCAACCCAGGTGGGCGCTCCACTGCGATTTCCTTTATATCTGCAGCCTTGTTGAATACAATCTAACCCTGTGCGGCTAGATGGCGAGTTTTTAAACGACAATATGTTATACATGACTTGCAGTTGCGCGCAGCAAACAGTAGCATGCATTCAACTGGTCGTTCGTCAACTATCTTTATCGCAGCTGGATTACGAATAAATGTTCTGCAGCTTAAAATGCGTAGCAAAAGATCTGCAGAACCGTTTACTGCGCTATTTAATAAGATTCCTGAATTCGCGTCGCGTCGACTAAAGCGGTAACAAACAAGTGCCATTTGGCTATTTGTATATTTATATAAGCAGCCCGATTGATTCTGGAAAATTTAAACGCCATCCGAATGTGGTAAAAATATCGAAATAATAAGGGCTCGCGCACAAATCACTGACATCAATAGGCTATATCATTCAAAACGCCTATAGTTTCTGCAATGGCATATCACCGTAGTGTGTCGAATATTTAAATGTGACCCATCGACATATCGAACCTTCCCCTCAGCTTTATTAATTTTCCAGTGGCGACAATAAAGTTCGTTGCCTACCTTCGTCGATCACTTTTTTTTTCCTGCCAAGACCGAGGCTTCTCGTCTGAGGATCAACTACAGATGATGTTTCCTTCGAGGTTACGCGGACCCCTAAACACCTGATTTAAAGAATCCACACATCAAGAAAACATCAAATCCTTCGGTTGGAAAACAATCCATAAGTAGCCGGGCTATTTTCCACGCCATTCCCACGACTCCGCGTCAGTTTGATAACGTCGGCACTCATTTAAGTGTTAATGAACGAGAAATTGCGGCGGATGATGGCTGTTCAAATGTCTTTGCTGTTGTTTCTCAACACAAAAACGGTTCTAAAACGAGCAGCTCCCCCCGTTTCAGTCCATAAATCCTCAAACACTCGTTTTAGGAGAGTGCAGCTTCTCACAAAATTTGATAGTGCTCCTCGTTATTCTTTACGGAATGATACCATAATCTACCGGAAATAATGTAAAAATGTAACAGTACATGGCAGAACGTATGGATTCGGGTTTTCCCCCTTCGCTTTCCTCAGAAGTAGACTATCAACGTAGTTTTGGCACAAGGTTCTTCTCCGCACAGGGTTAATCCTGCATTTCTATGCATGTGAGAGAGTGAGTGGAGAGATTTCTCAGCACCGCGCGCTGTTCCCCTCTAGAAGCGCGCGCAGGCGGACGCGCAGAGCGAGAGGAGGTGGGGCTCTCGCGCGCCACAGGCTGTTTGATGAAAAAGGCACAATTTGGTTAGGAAAATAGTATAATTGTTAATAGCCTAATATACATGGCACATATCTGTTTTTATTGTGTTTCATTGCTTCCAATTAGCGGGGTTTTAAGAGTCGGAATATTTCAATAAATAGTCTGAACCGGTTCACAAAACCAGAATCTGACTGAATCGGTCTGAGCAGTTCACGAGTCATTGAACTTTGAACAGGGATTTCTCTCTGAACCGAGAAATCATGTGGTCTGAGTTTTGGATTAAACTGAAGATTTGACTGATGGGTCTAATTAAAGTGAGTTACTTCCTGAAAATAAACTATATTAAATGCAAAAATTTTAATTGGCAAATGCATTTTTCTATAGCCTATTTTAATGAGCTGAGTTGGCTGTATGAAACTGAACTGGTACACACACACACAATCACATATACAATTAAACATCTGTATTAATAAGACATTTTGGGGGCGTTTTTGAGAACATAGCAAGAACATTGTTAGCGAAAATATTAACCATGGATTTACTAGGCTACATATATATATATATAAACCATGGTTATTGATGTTAAACCATGCAACCACAAATTCACCATGTTTTGCTAAACAAACCATGGTTTTACCATAGTATTTTAAGTGAAACTGTGATAATCAATACGCCCAAAAAAAACATGGTTAACATACACTTTTACCATTGAACCATAGTTTTTTTTTTGTTTGTTTTTTTGAGCCGGTACATTGAAATTGATTCGCGTGGAGATGAGTCGGGTCATTTTAGCAAATGTCTGTAGTATCTTTTTTTATTTTTTATTTAATGAGTTATGCGTTTTAAGGGATGGCTTCAAAGTCTTTACGCACCGAGACCCTTCCAAGGGTCACCCACAGAGCCCAGCTCGTTGTGTCGTTACTTTCTCGTGCGTGGATCATAATCCTGAGCAATTGGGTCGTAAAATGTGATGAGTATTGATCGAGTTGGAATCGCATCCAATGAACAAATACAGTTTGATGCATTCAACAGTTGAGAGCTGAGCTCTCTTTGCTCTTTTGGCGCCACCCACGGGCGTTTGAAAGTACACACGGCTGACAAAGCGTGTTCACGTTGCCTCTAATCTACCCCATAAATCCACTCCCCCATCGCCCCCCCGCGCGCACGCACGCACGCACGCACACACACACACACACACACACACACACACACAGATCCACTGTTGTTCTCATGTTGAAAACAGGATGCTAGATTGTGTAACAGTTTGTGTGAAGAGAAAGACTAAATCTTATCCATGAATATAGCCTACTGTATAAAAATGAGAACATATAGAAATGAATGGAGATGTGAGTGGTTCATGAATGAAGATCCTCTGCAACAACAGATTGGAAACATCTACTGCTGCATCTACATCATGTAGGCCTCTGTTTATTTCTTGTTTAAATTACAGTGAGTGGGTGAGCTGAGCTGCATGCATTTACATGCAACCAAATGAATCAAATACTTGCTCAATCGGATTTAAAAGCCTTTATGTAAACACCCCAATCGATCCAATTGAGCTCGATCTGAATGGAAAGTCTTTGGATTGAAATGGGTGGTGTAGACCTGAAATAATCTGATCAATAGGGAAAAAATTAAGCATGCACATGCTTGAACCTTGAATATGGGATTCATAAACATATTGCACACATGCATACGCGTATACTGTATTTACATGCTTTACATCTTACGATCGTGCCTATGTTTATTTTTGTCTTTCTTCCCAGGAACTGGTAAGTGGAGAGGACTTAAAGCTAGGGTAGGCAATGTTTTTCATAAACACTTTTTGTCATACAGGTTGAAACTCTTTTCACATCCTGATAGCAATTAATAACATAAGTGGTCTAAATATAAAAAAAAATTACATATACCTTGTGTGGAAGTCTCAGTACCCCACATGTTTGTCCAATCATTGCATCAGCGTGTTATCAGCGTGTTCCATGAGTCTATGCAGTTTTAGACACACAAGTAGTATTCATAACAGTAGGCAAAAAGTACCAAGATGACTACTTCCGGCGAGATTCTGAAGTGCATGTTCGATGGATACTTTACTGTACTTTGGCACTGTCCCAAATGGCACCCTAAACACTTGCAGTCTTTTTTGAACAAACCTTGCTTCAGTTCAGCTCGGCAAAAGTGTGCATCGAGGGTGCATATCAAACAAAAAGTGGGCGCCCTCAAGCACACTCCTGAAAACGGGCGGCCATTGTAAGTCCACAAGACCATAAGTGAAGTGTGCAATTTGGGTAAGGGCCAATCCCATGAGGCCACGGGAGAGGATTTAAAGCGACGGTGAAGCGACACAACTGACACCATAGGTCACATGACAATGACAACATGGCAGATGCAGTATGTCCAAATTGAATTTATATCACACACATATAGAAAGTGCTTTTTAAATGGTCGCAAACAAGCAAGTTTCAAGTTTTGGATGCAGTCACCGAGCACTGCAAACAAACAGAAGCCACCTTTTACAGTTCCTCCTGAACCAAAACAATGAGCGTATGCTGTTGAAATTATGAGATAGCAACCCGTAAAGTTCTACTTGGAGTTGTTCATGACCTCAGACTCGGATTTATGTGTCTCTATGGTCCAGGTTCAGTATTATTGTAATGTTATGTGCTTTGAGACATGAGGTAATTTACAGACTCTACTCTAGCTGTGCACGTTTATGTGTTTTGGAGGAGGCGTGGCTTTGGAGAGCATTCTGAAACGCAAGTGAGGTCGTATGTCGATCGGGTTGGAAAGGAGGGTTGGATCTTATGCTTTCAAAACTTCTATTGCTAGCCTCTACGAAACTGCACTCCATAGCTTTAATATTTACTAAATATTTGCTATAAGAAGCTCTTCTGATATACACGTCAGCTTTCATTTTAGATGTGCCATCAAAGCAAAAAACAACAGTTACTCACAGTAGCTCTGGTGACGTTATTGCAGTGGTTTTCACAGACTTTGAAAGTGTCGACTGAATCCAGGTCAAGGTCAAGGTACCTGTAGTATTTATTGTCTCCCTTAGGAGAAATTTGTTTTAGATTAGGGAACTGCTGCAAACGGAACACAAAATCAGATTCTAATGTTTAGGGTTTACTGTATATAAACATAACTTATTTTTAGAATCTGAAATCAGATCTTAATTCCAATTAAGGAATATCCCCCAATTCCGACTGGGGAAAATTAGTTACTATAATCATAGCTAGTGGCTAAAACTTAGTGTTTTGTTAGCATAAGTGCTATATTATCATTTAAAAGGCATAATAGTGAAAGAATGTCGTGATTTAGTCCTGGTTGTATATGCTGAAATTTAGTTCTCTCATCTTGGAGTTATAAATGAACATTTGTGAGTAGCATATTCATTTAATCCTGTCAATCACAGTGTAAAATGACTGTATACAGTACCTAACTTCAACTGTATTTCTACTCATTTCTATTATATATTTTGTATTTAGGCAGTCAGGAGGACAATTTAGTGACTGAACAATGTTTCATGCTGAAGCCCTTACCGAAAGCAAGCCAAGGCCAAAGCAGTTTAGCTTCGTCTCATTCAAGCATTATATTGATCTTGTGAACTCTCATTCATCCTTCGTTTGCCTTTTATTTAAAAGTTATCATTCACCTAAAACTGAACATTTACTGGCTCTCGTGTCTTTTTAAAACTTTTGTATAACACAAAAACAGTTATTTATAGCAGAATTTCCAAGTTGCTCTTTTCTATACAATATAACTGAAAAATAACTGAAGCCGTCAAGCAAGATTTTACACAAAATATGATATCTGAATTAGTCTGAGCAACTACTTTTATGGTGCTTTTTGTTCTTATTGCTGCTTAACATCTCCCGGTCCCCATCCGCTTTCATGGTTCAGAAGAAAATAGCTCAGACATTTTGCTAAACATCTTCTTCAGTGTTTCAAAGGTTTACAACAACACAAGTGGGAGATAACAATGACAGAATTTCCAATTTTGGCAGAGCTATCCCTTTAAGTAGCGAGTCTGCCAAGGCCTTTATTGATTGTCATGAGACCAGCGGAGTAGAAAGTAGAACCTGCTATGCTTAATTCAGAGTTTACATTGCAAAACTGAGGATTCAACTCGATATTTTTAGCCCTGTATGCTTTCAACACGGTAGTTGTTTCCAGTGCTGGGTGTAACAGCATGCCACCTGATGCTGTCTGTTAAAATCACGCGGCTCCCACCAGCCGAGGGAGGTCTGTATGAAAGAAAGACAGCAGGCAGTTTGTCCTTCGGAAAGAGTGCAACAGACGTTTAAGATTTGGTTGGAAACTACATGTTTAATTATTTCCACAATGCTGTAGGGGGTTTATAACAACTCAGAGGGGAAGAACAATAGAAGTTGGATTTCTGCATGGAAAAAAACGAGCCAAAAATCGAATTTTTGTCTGACCTAAACGCTAAAAATGGTTCATTGTCTTTTCAAGTCTTCTTTATAAAGTCATCTTTTATGAAAGATCAATACAAACTTGTTAAACCTAATTATCACAGACACAGCAAAGCTTTGTCGAGCCTCATCTCCCTGGTCTCTGTGCAAACATCAAATCCGATGGTGAACAACGTTGACAGAACCCAGGAGCTTCCAGAGCGGCTCACTGCAGCAGACCCCGAGCCCGGCCCTCAGGGAGAGGTAGGACTTCTTCTTTTCTGCCAGGCGCTCTGAAGGCAGCCTCTTTCAAAGTGTTCCAGTGTGTGAGCCTTTCTCTCTCCTCTACCAGTCTCTCATTAGCAGCAAACAAACAGCTGTCGGGTTACCTCTCTTGGGCTCTCATTAAGCGCTGCCAATCACTCATAAGCCTGTCGCCAGCCAATCAAAGCGAGGCTTCTACCCACGCTGTGCCCGCCTTCACGCAACAGGGAGGAGGTCAGAGGTCAGGGCTGCATGGTTAATCGAAATAAAGCCAAACTCGCAATATGACCAGTGTTAGGGGTAATGCATTACAAATAATGCGAGTTACGTAATCAGATTACTTGTTCCAAGAAACTAACGCATTTCTTTTACATTTATGCATTTGGCAGACACTTTTATCCAAAGCGACTTACATTGCATATTAAGGTACACATTTATATTCTTATCAGTTCTTGCTTTCCCTAGGAATTGAACCCATAATCTTGGCGTTGCAAGCACCAACGCTCTACTGTTTGAGCTACAGGAAAGCTATTTAGATTGTTTGTAAATGTACAACAAATATCTTTTTTTTCAAATAAGTTCAAATGAGTTACTTTTTCAAATAAGTAACGCATGTCAACTACAATGTAACTACCATATGTTAACTACAATGTTAACAGGAAGTAAATAACGTTCTAAAAAGTAATAAAAAGCTGATTTGACGTTTACTTGACTGACAGGACAGCTGTTTCGGTTGTTGCCAAGCAACATAAAAAATGCAGCGCACTAGTTTTTATACGAGCAGTTTTTGAACGAGCAAGAATTTATACTTCTGCGTCGGACCTACGTCGGAGTCTCTTCGCTGTAGGCAACGCTTTGGTTTTAATTTATACGTCTGCGTTGTTATCTGCGTTAACGCGGACATGTTACTCATGCAGAGGGAGCGTGTGAAACCCGAGGGAGGGGTTCTAGCAGACCAATCGCAGTGCTTGCGTCCGCTTAGAATTGACCAAGGGGGTAATCCATCCGCCGGAAACTGAAGCCTCCGCGGGCGCCGCCATTGTAGCAGAACTTCACCTGCTGTTAGCATTCAATTGACTCCCATTCATTTTTGCGTCACTTTGACAGCGAATAACTTTACATCTGAGGCGTCCAAAGACTCCATTTGTCCATCATTTATTTCTAAAGAAACTCGACAATGTATAAAAGGCTCCATTACCTTGTACCTTACGTTATGGCCCCGTAGAAGCCGTTTTTGTAAAAATAGGCTAACGATTGCGTCATAACTCACGCGACTCTCTGTCGCACGGTAGAGAAATTACCGTATAGACCGGCGTTGAAGCTCGCAGGCAATCGGGGGAACGTGGAGGCATTAAGTCCGATAAAGTGAAGGGAGTAGCCCACAGAGAGTGATAAAGTTGCTCCTGCTGCTAGCTCATGGACAGCTAATACTCACGCTCTCCGTCTCTGCGAGATTTGGAAGGGAATGATTCAGATTTCTCTCCGCACAGCTACTAGAAGACTGACAGCTGTCAGACACGTTGCTCACGTGTTCAAGCTCAGTTTGAGCCTGCGCAGTTCGCCTGGCGATCAGGAAGTGAGTGCTTCAAATGGGCTTCACTTTTCTCCGTTGAAATCTATGGGGTCGCTGTGTCCATCTTATATACTGTCTATGGAATTGACGCGTTGTTACATTTTTGGAGAGGTGCACGTCAGGGTACGACGAAGGGTACGCACGCTAAACACAGCCTACGGCGTAGCTACGACGTAAGTTCGACGCAGAAGTATAAATTGGGCTTAAGAGGTGTTTTGTGCTCAATGTGAACATTGGTTATTGTAGTTTTAGACTAAATGCGATTATTTACTCATCTCACTTGCACAAAAATAGATTCCTGATTCCTGAAAATAAAAACAGGGAAATGCAAATTCAGAATATTACACAAACCTGCAATAATTAAATGTTGTATTTAACAAATATACTTTATGTATTAATCTCACTTTAAATAACTGTCTTTGCTGCTTACCTTTGATGATCCAATTCAAATAAGCAAAAATGACTTTAGATAAACATCACATTTGTATTAAAAAATGTTCAGTATTATTTTTATTGTGTGCGACGCCTTCTACTGTAATGGTATGAATTTCCTCAAGCTTTTTCATTTCACTGTTGGTGTAAAAGGGTCTTTACATTTATTTATTTAAAAACAAACAAGCAAGTCCAGCCCAGGTTAGAAAAAGTAGCATAAAAGTAGTGTTGTAGGCTACATTACTTTCCTCAAAGAGTAACTAAACAATGCAATATTGAAACACATTACTTATAAAAGTACTTTCCCTTAAAAGTACTAGCAGCTTGCGCCAGCGCAAACCCTCTTTTGGCATTTAAAAAACTGTCAGGATTTACTAAAGACACGCAGTGAAAAATTTGCACTCTCACAATAAAATAAATCTGGCCCTTCGTGATTATCAAAACGCGAAGGCTGCCATTTATTAAATAAATATATGTGCTGCATGTGTCTTAATGTTATTATTTTAACGCCATATTGATATATAATTATACAGTTTTGGTCAAATTGTGCAGCTCTACAAACAATCACAGCAAACTTTCTTTTTTGTAAGCACATTTTTATCAGAAAAATGGCAATTATTTACCCCCCTTACAAAGCATTGCCACAACAACAACAACAAAAAAGGTAACAAAAAGCACACTTAATAATTAGGGGGTTTTGTTGTTTTTGATGTTGTTGTTTTCCCCTTTTTGAAATAGCATTAGAAACCAGTAATAAAACATCTTTTACAGAATTCCGTTAAATACTCCAGGAAGCTCTCCTCACAAAAGAAAGTCTATATCCAGGTTTTGTATGCCCTGAAACCCGTTCTAATGAAAGGTGAGAGACTTTAAAATCACCTGTCTTTTGTTCTGTGATTGTGTAATAGCAGTGACTCATTCTTCACACAGTTTGCGATAATGACACCCCCTACTGTCAATCAGTATATTCAGAAATATTCAAAGAGGATAAAACTGCATAATGGCATAGGAAACTCAGAGGGGGATGCAGAGGAGTTGCTTTGGTTAGTGCTCTATTTCACAAGCAAAGCAGTTTGATTATTCCTCTCTTTAGAGCATGAGATGGTTTTGACATTTCCACACAGTGACTTCACAGAATGTGCATGCTGATGACATACGCATTGTTCTTCTGCGGCTGAAACTCTCCTTTTCTGTCTCCAACTATCACGCCGATGAATTAAGTAATGAATGGAAATGCATAATGTGTGTGGGCATTTTTTTTTTGTTTCCAGAAACCGTCATTTACACATTAAAACGACTCCGTTTCAGAGAAACTCGTGTGAATTAATGCTTCAGCCCTGAGGCTGACTCACGTGACAAGACCGCAGGGAACAATTAACTGGGCTTAGGAACGGAACCAGGCAGGAACCATTTCTACACATTTCAGGGTCAACAGCTTTATGACAGCATAGAGCCAGTGCATGAAGAACAAGACATTCCCGCCCAAGGAACCTGCTAAAGTTGCACCTTTCAAACGAAGTGGTGGATCCAGCCTTGAACACGGTACAGGGGTGTAATGTTAAGAGAAGTCACTTTTAGCTCTGAAAGTAAGAGCACATTGATATTCAGAGGGTTTGTTGACCTTATGTAAAAGCTATATTTTGGATGACCAAACACTTTCAGCTCTGCCGGCCCCTAAAAAACACCACTTAATGTCCCATTCACACTGACAGCGATATTATTGTTGGAGGTCACTGGATCGCTATACTGTTGGTTGCCAGTTTATGCTGCTGCTATGCTAACATTATTGGTTGGCTGCATAACTAGCAAAGGAATTCAACTCAGGTCTGTCTGTCTGTCTGGCTATATCTATCTGTCTGTCTGTCTGTCTGTCTGTCTGTCTATCTGTCTGTCTATCTGTGTGTCTGTCTGTCTGTCTGTCTGTCGTTCATCTGTCTGTCTGTCTGTCTATCTGTGTGTCTGTCTGTCTGTCTGTCGTTCATCTGTCTGTCGTCTGTTTGTCTGTCTGTCTATCTATCTGTGTGTCTGTCTGTCATTCATCTGTCTGTCTGTCTATCTATCTATCTATCTATCTATCTATCTATCTATCTATCTATCGTTCATCTGTCTGTCTGTCGTTCATCTGTCTGTCGTCTGTCTGTCTGTCTGTCTGTCTATCTATCTGTGTGTCTGTCTGTCGTTCATCTGTCTGTCTGTCTGTCTGTCTGTCTATCTATCTATCTATCTATCTATCTATCTATCTATCTATCTATCTATCTATCTATCTATCTATCTATCTATCTATCGTTCATCTGTCTGTCTGTCTGTCTATCTATCTATCTGTGTGTCTGTCTGTCGTTCATCTGTCTGTCTATCTATCTATCTGTGTGTCTGTCTGTCGTTCATCTGTCTGTCATCTGTCTGTCTATCTACAGCTATCGTTCATCTGTCTGTCTATATATATTGTTCATCTGTCTGTCTGTCTGTTGTCTGTCTGTCTGTCTGTCTGTCTGTCTGTCTATCTATCTATCTATCGTTCATCTGTCTGTCTGTCTGTCTATCTATCTATCTATCGTTCACCTGTCTGTCTGTCTATCTGTCTATCTATCGTTCATCTGTCTGTCTGTCTTTCTATATATATTGTTCATCTGTCTGTCTGTCTGTCTGTCTGTCTGTCTGTCTATCTATCTATCTATCTATCTATCTATCTATCTATCTATCTATCTATCTATCTATCTATCTATCTATCGTTCATCTGTCTGTCTGTCTATCTATCTATCTATCTATCTATCTATCTATCTATCTATCTATCTATCTATCTATCTATCTATCTATCTATCGTTCATCTGTCTGTCTGTCTATCTATCTATCTATCGTTCACCTGTCTGTCTGTCTGTCTATCTGTCTATCTATCGTTCATCTGTCTGTCTGTCTTTCTATATATATTGTTAATCTGTCTGTCTGTCTGTCTGTCTGTCTGTCTGTCCATCTATCTATATATCTTTTGGCTTATTGTTCAGTCTGTCCATGTGTATATAATGCTTTCTTTCATTCTGTCTATCTTTCTGTCGTTCTTTATATATTGTTCTCTTTGTTTATCAAGCCAACATTCAGAGTTGGTCTTAGCAAAAATTGCTTTTCTTTTTGAAAATCAAACAAACTTTCTATATAATGAATCTCAGTCCTTTTTACTTGCAATCAAATTTGAATTGCAATTATGCACTGTGTTTGTTACCTCTGCTTATTTTAAGAAACTGATTTTGAATTCAAAAAGGCTTTCTCAGTTCAATTGTGAATGGAGCTCAAACCTGCTGATATAAAATTATAATATTATAATAATAAAATTAAATATAAAAATATGTTTGCTGGTAAAAAAAAAGAAAAGATTTATATTATTATTCTATTTTTCTATTTTAACTGAAATTGTTTTCTTGCTGCTCAAATTTCATTCTGGAAGGGAAAGTGTTGGTATATAAATTACAGCAGTGCATAATTCATCATATCATGAACAAGATGAACAATTATCAATGCATGAATCAAACTCAATGCTGACACTTTCTGACACAGTTTCCATGCATAATTATATCACGCCATGTGAGCAGAGACAAATCATATGGAACAGTAATATCTCAATCTCTCATATATAGACGGATCACACAAGCTCCATTGCTTTCAGACCTATTGGTAGATGCTGCATCGAGTTGCTGCTCATTTGAATACAGTTCAACTTTTATCACCTTTGTGACATCACTAGACACGCCCCACAACTGCCGCCGTCACTCACGTTGACAGAAATCACCAACTCTCATTGAAAATGAATGACTTCTGGTTGCTTCGTCTCTGCAAATCACTGTCAGTGTGAAGGCCTCTTTACTGACTGGAGATGTTGTGCTACAATAACAAATAATAAACTCTCTGCAGAATACATACACTCCGTAATGTTTTATTAGACTTCTACAGAACACATAGTGAGTTGTCATGACTGCCAAACCTCTGATCTTCACCTGAAAGCTTTGAATAAAACTGAGCAGAGCATAATGATAAAAAACGTAGCAAGTTTGCTTTTCAAGCTGGCTCACTTTATGGAAAGGAAGCTTCACATGGTACAGATAACACTTCCTACAATACCATCAAATACCCTATCATCTGAAGCCTTGAAAGAATAGAGATCGTATAACGTTAGAAAAATCACTGACATTGGCTGTTTCTCTTGATGGCTTCACCGTGTCAGAGTGCTGAACAGTTTTATGCCATGTACAGTAGACAAAAATCCCTGAGAATGCAAAAAATACTATATACGTACGGGCAAATTAGCAAGTTTTCTAACATTTTGAGCTGCGTACTGCCTTCCAAGGCAGCATTCTAACTGAAATACAACCTCATAAGAGACTAATTTAGGCAGCAAATTAAATCGTTGGGTCATACAAATAGCGAACCGCAAGACTCAACACACAATTGATTTAAATTAGCATGAAAGGAAAGACAAAATACTTTAATTAATATAAATATGTCACCCTGGATCACAAAACCACCCATAAGTCGCACGGGTTTATTTGTGGCAATAGCCAACATTACATTGTATGGGTCAAAATGATAGATTTTTCTTTTATGCCAAAAATCATTAGGATATTAAGTAAAGATCAGGTTCCATGAAGATATTTTGTAAATTTCCTACCGTTAATATATAAAACATTTATTTTTGTGAGTGAATGCAGCACAATCACGAACATAAATGGACAAGTTTAAAGGCGATTTTCTCAGCGTTTCGATTTTTTTGCAGCCTCAGATTCCAGATTTTCAAATAGTTGTATCTCGGCCAAATATTGTCCCATCATAACAACATCAACGGAAAGCTTATTTATTCAGCTTTCGGATTGTGTACAATTCTGAATGTTAGACATTTACCTATGTGTTGTGGTCCAGTGTCACATATACATTGCATACAGGAGAATTGGCTAAACAATCTTTAGAATAACTTATAATACAACTTGTTTATAATCAACTTTATTCATTGCAGTTCATTCTGGGATTTCTAACTCTGTGAAGGATACACACGATGCTGCCTTTTAATTGTGGGCAAAAGATGCCAGCATAATTAAGTTTAAGTTTAATAAATTACATTTTGGAACAGTCATCACGTCGAGAGCGTGCATTCTGAAGCTCACTAGGTTTTGGAACAGAGCTGATGTCTTGGCTAGCTCAATGGAGGACTAATTTTCACAGTAGCTCAAATTGCTGAAGCAATGCTTGAAAAAATGTAAATGAATAAATAGTAATGACGATTATAAACCCTTTAGCTTTGTTAAATGCAAAGACAAGGATTAATGTGCGTGGCGTTCATCCAAAGGAACATTAGCCAACACAATGTAAAATTGCAGATTCCCGCTTAGAGAACAAGCTAAAATAATTATTTTTCATTAGAGTGCCTCAGACAATGCTGCTTGGAAAAGAAACTGCACTGGTTGCACTATGTTTCTACTGTTGGTTATAAAACAAATCTGTCTCTTTCCTTTCCCCATGTCTTATCATAATGACTATGATGCCCTTTCCTCATGTTATGTCCTTCTGCAATATATCATTCAATCTTAAAAATAAAAGAAGGTTTTAGGAGTGACGCCATAGACTAAAAGAGCCATTTTTGAGTGTTGAAATGTTTCCATGGATGTTAAAAGTTCTTCATGGAACCACAGAAGCCAATAAATAACTTTTATTTTTAAGAGTGCATAAAGAGATCTTCACACACCTGTATATTTAATTTTTTTGTTGTGATACCAATAAGCTGATAATTATTTTGCATGTTATGGCTGATATTAAAAGCTATACTATTTTGTCTTAATACATTTTAAATAAAACACAACAAGTGAAGTCGTAATCTTGTGAAATGATTGATGTTTTTAAATATTGAGACAAATGTAATCGAAATGTAAAAATAAATGCCTCCATAATTAAATATATTTAAGATCTCTCATTTTGGTTGAAAACTAATGCTACTGGTACATTGTGAGTCCTTAAAGGGTTAGTGCATAACAAAATGAAAATTGTGTTGACTCATGTCGTCCCAAACCCTTAAAAACTTTCCTTTATCTTCGGAACTCAAATGAAGATCTTTTTAATGAAATCTGATTGCTTTCTGTTCCTCCATTGACAGCCTACGCAACTACCACTTTCAAGACCCAGAAAAATAGCTAACATCTTAAAATTAATCCATTTGACTCCAGTGGTTTAACCTCAATTTAACGCGTGTCGGAGATATATAAATGTGTAAATAAAATGGTAAATTATGGTTGTTGTCTTTTTTTGTGTGCACTCGTACCTGTCTGGTGCTCGAAAGTGCTGGTTGCGTAGGCTTGTCAATGAAGGGACAGAAAGCTCTCAGATTTCATTATAAAATATCTTCTTTTGTGTTCAGAAGATGAAAGAAAGTATTACGGGTTGGGAGCGACACACGGGTGAGTAATTAATGACAGAATATTCATTTTGAGTGAACTAACCCTTTAATTACGCACAACAAGTTTCACGTTGCTCAAAATTGTAGGCAATTCCTCCTCCCTTTCCCACATAAACTAAAAGATTGAATCCGCCTCAGGACTTGGATTGAATATGTTTGTGTACATAATACATTTTTATGTAACAGTTTGGAGTTCTCCTTTTTCTCTAATGGCAAGTGTTCCGTTTAAATTTGCCAGCTTTGCCAGAAGCCAGTATTTGTCCTCACTAAAACTGAGCAATAAGAGTCCTGGCAGCACGAACAGGTGTCATAATCCCCTCGTCTCTATATTGTTGAAGTCTAACCGCCACTTTTCTGTGATCTACCCCTGCAAGACACAGAAATTCCAAAAGCAAACACTAAAACCGTATGTGGCCATCGAACGGGCTTGAAGACTCCATAATGCCTCGATCTCTCTAATGAGAGGTCTCTTAACTCGATCCCCCGCAGGTCTCTTTCAGCTCGGACTGACCAGCCACTGCACAAACAGGTCTAAATGAAGTCCTTCATCAAAGGTCTGTCACACCTCAATGCTCTGAGGCGGCGCACACCCCCACAGATTGTGACAGAGGTGGATGGCGTGGAGGCCTTTTATCGTGTTATAGTGTTCAATATGGTATAATAACCCCCATATATCACAGAGTAATTATAACTGGCTTCTACTATATGTCCATTGTAAATCAGTGGGCTACAATCTGTAATGGGAACGATTAGAAATTTCACAGTAACAATGGTGTACTGGAGATGAGTGATTATGTGCCTATTCTTGTAGCAAAAAAAAACCCAGAAGAGAAATTGATGGAACAACATGCATTATAGTCATCATTGTCTTTGTTTTGGTCACAATGGGATCTTGAAAACAGAAGTGCTCATTTGCATCGCAAGTGCTACTGATTGCATCTAAAGTGTCTTATAGTTGATACGTCCAAACAATAGAATTGAATATTGGAAGAGTACCAAGAACATGTTCGGCCCAAATCAGATAATGTCTTTTATTGTGTTGTCATGCTTGAAGATGTATTCTTGATGACTACATAAACCATGATTGTAAGGCGTTGCTGGTGGTTACCAGGGCATTGCTATGGGGTTGCTAAGGTCTTCTAAATGGCTTGTATACATAGAATAGTATATACACACACTAGTATATAAAATGTCACTATGTGAAGAGTTACAATGTTTATTTTGCACCGAAGTTTATTGCAGTGCTGCAGTGATGGCGTATTTTTGTAGGCCAACACGACTTGGTCCACTCAGCAAAAACCCGATTGGATTTTTCCATCGGCTTTTGGATTATTGAAGAATCGAAAATAAGCTCTTATTTGATAGATTGATTTGAAATTATAATCTTCACAAAATGAACACAACTTTTTATGAACTTCGAAGCCTATACAATCGCTAGAAGTAAAAAGCTTCCACCACCGCGGGTCGAAAGACTTCAACGTCACCAACTCTTCCAATCTTTCAAAAAAGCATTTTCCCTGAAAGTTTGAGATATAATAATTCACAAGAGGGCAATTATAAACACAATGCGGCTGTGAAAGCGGACTAGTGAGTAGATTAGTTTACCTATTCAGCGTGAATAGGTGTAGTGTTCAACAACCTCTGTTGTCCCATTTAGCCACTTGTCATCAGCCACCTTATTCAAGGATTTAATTAGGATAAATAGTATATACAAATGTGAAAGGATTCAGTGTTTACTGCACAATTCAAATCACCAAGAGCTGCAGTACTCACATGCATGATGACGTCAAATAAGGGCAACAGGGCAGCAAGCATAATTAAACATTGTAGTCAAAATAAAAACACAATCGAAGAAACGAGAACAAGGTAAACGGCCGCAAGTGAGTCGCAAAAGAAAAAGATATTCTATACCCTGAATAAAATGAGGCATTGAGTGGACCAATAGACTTTAATGAAAGAAATACAATTAGTGTTCTTAGGAGGCGGAGCAGTGTCACGCCATTTGCTGCATGAGTATGATAAAATGTGTAATTTAATCTGTCTTAAAACTAAATACAATATAAGATAATTAAAGCTATCTCCATAGCTATATAATAAAAAATAAATAAGTATAGAAGCAAAATTAACTCTGGGTTGATAAGACTTTAATTTGCAAAATACTTTTCTTTTACCTTATCTCTCATTTTACAGGTAAAATGATGACTTCTGAAAGTAAACAAGTTATCAGCAAAACCTGTTTCCTTCTGAGGCAAGAAAGTGCAATTTGATTGCAGTTCCTTCAACATCGTTGTAGCATTTGATTTATGTAATATAATTGCTTTCTGTTGGTCAGTCTCCACTGACATCTATTAGATAGTTGCTCATGTGATTCTGTCAGTTCATATTGTATTTGTTTTCGTGTTGTTGATAATTGTGTTTGGCCTTTACGTCTCAGAGCAGCAAAACTAAAAACGGTGTGTAATTGATTTTTTTCCTGTTTGAGAGACATCAGCATCTTATTTGCTTTGAGATGCTATTTCCACATCGATGGGGCTATTAGCTATCCAATCTGACATCTCAGATAGGTTTGGGAAAGAAGGAGGGGTGTGGGCGGTGTGTGTGTGTGTGTGTGTGTGTGTGTGTGTGTGTGTGTGTGGTGTGTGTGTGTGTGTGTGTGTGTGTGTGTGTGTGTGTGTGTGTGTGTGTGTGTGTAAAACCTGATTGACAGCTCAAAGAGTCTGGTGTTTTGGCTCAAACACAGTTATCAATCTGCTTATCGCAAGTATAGCCTCTCCATCTTCACCACCCTTCTTCTTTATACACATACACAGATTTGGTTAATAAATCCGTCAAACATCTGGGCCTTATATTTTGCACTCTTAAAAGAAAGCTTTGATATAACCTTAAAGGGTTCTGTCAGGAGCTTCATATATAAAACCTTTTAGGGGTTCCCATCATGGGATCATTTTATGGATTTAGTTTTAACTATTATTTGAGTAATTTTTTTATTTTAATAAAATTAGTTTGAATTAAAGAGCATGTAAACATAGTCACTAGAAAAAGCATGAAATTACCTGTTAAACATTAGACATACATTTATCCTTAGATCATATTTACCACACATCATCATCTATGTTGCTACTCTCAAACTTTTTAATGTATAGATTGTATTGTTTATTAAAGTTTTGATGAACAAAGAGTGGAAAAATGTTTTCAACAACAAACAATTTTGTCCCCAATAAAGTTCAGAAGTTAGTGTACATGGTTACCATGGAAACAAAACTGTCAGTAGACAGCCTGCTTGAGAAGAAATAGATGTGAAATGTTTTTTTTTTAATTCATTTCCAATCAAGCTGCAATTGTCAAATTATGCAAAATGTATGAAAATATTATTCAATTGTGTGCATTTCAGATGCATAATATGCTAGCTGTGACATTAGCCTTAGAAAAACTGTCACAAAACCAAGTTGCATGTAGTTCAAAGATGACGAGGAAGATACGATAAATCCAGTCTATAAATTGACAAGAGAATCCAAAACCAACGATATTCAACCAACGTGTAGACATTAACAATACCCGTCGACTGAAAGGAAGACAAGCAAATACTTTTAGGAACTGATGATAATTAAAAGCACCTGAACTGAATGTCAACCTAATCTGTAACCATGACAACAATTAAAACAAGGGAAACAGTGCAAACTGAAAACAAAGTCCAAATGGTGTGTGCATGCGTGACAAAATTCACGGATCATTTTATTCCAAAAAATCTTTAAAGATGACCTTATGTTTTCAACCTTCTTATAATGTTGTTGTTTGAGAATGAAAAAGGTCTGCAAAGTTACAAAGTGAAAAGTCACTCCAAAGAGAGTTATTCTCTTTATCAGTAGGGGAGAGCGGGGGCACAACCTAACGCATTTTGGTTTTGGCTCAATTATTTAAAAAATAATTAGGTTAGATTAATTATTATTTTTACACAAGAAACATACACATCTCTGCTACAAATGAACACTTAATTTTTTTTTCTAGGACCTTCCATTTTCGTACAGTTGCACTGAAAGTGACAGAAGTGCAAATGTTACAACTTACCCCATATGCGGGGTTAGTTGTAACAGACAGAGGGGTTAGTTGTAACACTTGTAGTTGTAACACTTGTAACACACATAATTCAGTACTATTTTATCTGTATAGTTTGATATTGTTTGTACATCTGTATAGATAGATATCCATACATCCATCCCTCATCCAATCATCCTTCTATTATGGATCAATATCACGGATAGAGATATAGGAAAGGGCTGAACAGTTTTGCATGCAAAATTATTATTATTATTAATAGTAACAGTAATAATAATAAAAACAAGCTTAAAATCACATTTTAAAGTGTTTATTACATGAAAACAGGCAATATTTTTAATAAATAAACAAGTGATCAATATAGTAAACAAATCCCATAGCCTACAATATTGTGAACACTTGGCGGCTTAGTTGTAACACTGTGTTACAACTAACCCCGCTGTGTAAAAAATATTTTAAACCTAGCTAACAGTTGCTAGGAGTTGCTGACATGTTTCAAAATGGTGCCATGTTTTAGCCAACAAGACAGTGATTAAGGCAATATAAAGTTAGATTTGGTGACGTACACACACAACTCAGAAACAGAAAAATACGTATGATGAAAAAAAATACTAACATGGTGTCAAAACACTCTTTGTCCCGTATCTTCACAAAATATTACCAAAAATGTTCACAAATCCACGGGAGACCGTCTTCTGGCAGCGAGAGAAAAAGAGCGTAAACACAACCCGCGTAACCCTGAGTAACTACGTAAAAGGTCCGTGTTACATTTAGCCCCGCGTTAGGTTGTGCCCCGCGCTCCCCTATAAGCGCTGTTTGTGAACTCCCTGAAACGGCTCGATTGTAGTCTTGAGTTTTTCTTCCGGGAATGAACACATCACAATATTCCTCATATATGAGGAATATTCCACAATATTCCTCATATATGATTCCTGCACAAGGCATACACAAAAAAAGGGTGGATACTGGTTGACATAGTTAGTGTGTTGAAACTTGCGCTTATGGTAAGCATTTCTGAAACATGCTCAAAGCAATTGACCAATCACAACACTATGGTCCAGCTGGACCAATCAGAGCACATTGTGCTTTTCGGGAGGAGGAGCTTCATAGAGACAGGAACTAAACGGAGCATTACAGAAAGACTGGGAAGAGAGGTGCTGCAACAATGTAAAATATGTGAAAAATAATGTTTAGGCCTAAAGCATGAAAACCTTTTCTAGTACACTCCAAAATCAAGTAATATGGCCTCTTTAACATTTCCGCCATTCATTTCCATATTAGAATGATATTAAACAACATATTTTGAGAAATCATGGACAAAAACAAAAAAAAATCACAGAATTCTCCAATGAAATATGAATATCTACTGTTGAACTTTGTTATTGGACAAGTTAAACTAGTGAGAGTGTGAAAAGTTTGTCTTGAGAGAGTTTAGTCAGGGCCAAAGTGCCCATAGCTGAAGCAACACCTTTCTTTATAAAACATTAAGTCTCTATATTTGCCTCCTCCTTGACTGCTGTTAAACATACAGCGCTGTCCTTGTCAGTATCATGTACATTGAACTTCTACACTCTCTCTATTCTAGTGTCCAGAGGAAGCATCTGCCCGGGAAGTCATGCTCGAGGCAGCTGTGTGTAGGCGATGCTGAAGGCAGCTGGGAAGGAGAGGTGATGAAAGGTTTAGAGAAAAACGCAGCATGCCGAGATGGCTAAAAGAGGAGATACTGCGGGGAAAGAAACAGGGGCGGCTTTTAAGAAACATCTTGTGTGAGCAGAGCAGTGCAAAACTTTCTCGCTCTGCTTTGTAATATCTATTAAGTAGGTTTCCTCTGGCTGCTGGTGAAGCCTCTACAGCAAGCTGACTACTCCAGCCATTTGTCTTGTTGAGTAACACCATGCCAGCCCAGCCAGATGAGCTTTTAAATGACTGTCACTTCACCCTCTATTTCAAACAGCCTCATGTTATGGCATCCTATAGCAATTTACTTTATTTACGCTTCCTGCCTCTGGGTGCTTTCATTTATGGGCCGGATACAAGTTTGGTCAAAAACAGTGAAGAAAGGTTTGGCCTTGTATTTTCTCAGCCAGTGTACAGTAGTTATTTAATACACAGACGAGGAAAAACAGCCCATAGGAAAATAAAAATCACAAATGGGATCTTAATATCTCTATTGTTTCTCATAGACTACAATGGGATTAAATGGGAAGGAAATCAAGGCTAAAGAAATAGAGGAATATTGTGGGTTATATAATCGACGGCATTTCTGACATAATATTGATTACCACAAGAATGAATTTCGACTTCTCCCTCCTTTTCTTAAAAAATAAAATAAAATCTGGTAATAGCGAGGCACATACAATAAATGATTGGGGCTAATTCATAAACATAGAAATACTCTGTTTAAATGACCACAATACATAAACAATATGCATGTTAAAGGGGTCATATGATGGTTCTAAAAAGAACATAATTTTGTGTGTTTGTTTTAATGCAATGTCTTTACGTGGTTTTAGGTTCAAAAAAGTATGTCTGTTGTTTTAGACATATAGGACATTATTGTTGTTCCTCAAAAGACGGGTTTCTGTGCAATGTCATTACAGAGATGCGCGCGCAACTAACTGCCAAAAAGATGATTAGAATAATTTTATTCATCAAGGATAAATTAAATTGATCAAAAGTTACAGTATTAGACATTTATATTGTTACAAAAGATTATATTTCAAATAAATGCTGTTATTTTGAACTTTCTATTCATCAAAGAATCCTGAAAAAATATGTTTTATCAAATTACCATATTAAAATGATTTCTGAAGGATCATGTGACACTGAAGACTGGATTAATGATGCTGAGAATGCAGAACTCGGCATGACACCTGTTAGCGGTTTTGCCTCTTGAATGCGCACATCCAGCATTGTTTGTATACAAGAAAGTCTATACACCGCCTTTCTGAAACGAGTTGATTTTAACAAAGCACATCGTTCTGGCTCTGATTGGCCAGCGATCCAGTGCATTGTGATTGGTCTGAATACCTTAAGCGTGTGACGAAAATGTCACGCCCCTTACCATATGTGGAACATCAACTCCCAAAGCCAATGACACGTGATAATGTAATTAGGTTACAGGTTGATAATGTCAATACCTCGAGCCCGAATTGATCCGTTGTTGTGCCAAATTATTACCCCCCTCGTTGAAGTCAGTACCTGATTGCCTAATCCTAACCCCACCCCCTACATACAAGCGCTACTCTATAATGCTCAAAACTCGTAATTGAATAGTCCCTAGCAAATTATTTAAATATGAAAACAACAGGCTGTGTCTGTGAGTCAGAAGAGCCAGACTGTACTTGCAAAGATCCTTTTAGAATCAGCCTTTGTGCACAGACGGCCTTTTCACTCTCGCAGGTTCTTGAAACAGTCTGGAACAGTGTTATAGAGGGTACACACTGTTTTTTAATTGTGTCCTCTTTTGGACGGCCAAACAAAGTAGCATAGCTTTCGCAATGAAAAACACAGCGTCTCCACGACATGGCGGTGTCGGCGGCAACAAGAATACTGCAAGAATAAAAGTTACGCCTCATTCTATGCGTGTATACATTTGGGCGGTGTTATGAAACTCTACCCCCACAAATCTACGTCAGTGTGTGTGTGTGTGTGTGTGTTTGAATGAAACGTTTTAGGAAGGCGTTAACTTATATAAACGATTATTTACAAATTTTTACAAAAACTTTGCTGACTGTGGAACACAATTTATGCCTCATCTGTCATCTGACTGATAGTATTTTTTATTTTTTTTGCAAGTAAAAGTCCTTTTAGTATATTTCTAAATCTGCCCACCTTCAGGTCATGGTTG
This sequence comes from Phoxinus dragarum, assembly GCA_033366665.1. Classification (NCBI taxonomy): domain Eukaryota; kingdom Metazoa; phylum Chordata; class Actinopteri; order Cypriniformes; family Leuciscidae; genus Phoxinus; species Phoxinus dragarum. The sequence continues at coordinate 17,060 of JARPMJ010007236.1, read as the reverse complement.
TAATGCTGAGGTAGAATCAAGGGAGGAAGCAGGATCCAAGTGCAGCAGCTTTATATGAACTCAAAGATGCAGACATAGACTCAGGACCCAGACTCACAGACAGAACAACATTACAAAGACAAGAACCCACAAACACTGAACAAGACACAGGGGATGCGTCCCAATTCGCATACTATCCGTCCTAAATAGTATTCGAAAGTAGAATCAGTACGTCCCAAATCGTAGTATGTTGAAATAAGTGTTCCAAAGATAGGCTACCCGGATGGTCTACTATTTCCAGTCAGAATCCGAAGTGCAGATCGATGAACACTCTAACGGCTAATATTGCCCATGACCCATCGCGCGTTTGGCGAGGATTCGGTTAGAACTACAAACACGAGTGAAAAGTGTTAAAAAAAACTACAGACATGGAGGACGTGCGAGTCCAGCGTTATGTAGAGAGGTTTAGATAAAGGGGTTTGAGTAATTAATTATCAGTATCTAACCTGACGAAAATTTATTTATTCAATGTTGTCCACGTTATATTGCATCTGCAGCAGCATTGTGAACTTTTGTAAAGACACGTTTAGCCATTAACTTTTAAATGCTTTAATGATAAAAATCATTATATTCAAATTCCAAACACACGAGGAGAGTCTCCACATGAAAGACCCGCGACTGGCAGATGAACGTGCTACTACATTTCTCTCAGAAACGGTAGGAAATTAAATTAGATTGAATGGAGGATTTTAACTGTGACAATATGATTGACAGGGCAGTTTACAGTGACAGGATGCACGCGACAGATCTGTCCGTTAAAGATGACGAAGTAGTATGTCCCAAAGCTAGCCTACTTTTTTTGCTACACACTCAAAAGTATATACTTTTTCTTCACAAAAAGAGTACATACTTTTAGGTCGTAGTATAAGTAGGCGAATCGGGACCCAGCCAGGGTTTAAATACAGAGAGTTACAAGCTAAACAAGATAACAAGAGGGCGTGGCTAATCTGAAACACCTGGGGAAACTAATCAACATGACAGGGAACTGCAAAACATGGGACAAGACAGGGGAACACAGGTTGAAATAACAATGGTACACATTTCTTTTTTGCTTTAAAATCTTTATTTTTATTTATTTTATAAAAGATTAACATAAGAATAACTTATATAACTTATATAATATAAGAATATATTGTTAGTTATATTTAAGGATGAACACTTACTGACGCAATGTACATGTCCAACATAATTTTTTATAAAAAAAAATCATGTTAAAATGTGAGTATCAAATATGATACATCAGGCATTTGAGGAACATTTATTCCATTAGATATAATGTATTATATATATATATATATATATTACCGTATAATCTCTCAATCATAAAAGACATATTAGAGATATGACATGAGAGATATGTGACAACTGATATTTATATGCATTTTATGTAAGTCTGCTATAACAAGATCTCATTAATTTACATTACAAGCTACCAGAATTTCATCTTACCCTTTGGCCATATAAATATCAGCAACTGCATCAAATTGCATATTTTTTGCACAGTTTAGGCCTCTGAATATTTTTTTTTCTCCTTGAGTATGAGCTCTATATTCTCACAATATAAGCCATAAATGCCTGATGTATCAAATAACTGATACAAACTTTTTTTTTCTACCTACCATGAAAAACGTATTGGTGACAATTATGTTTGTGATAATCAACATTATGCCATAAATGCTGTCAAATGTGCTTGTATTGAAAACAATATTCCTTTAAATGTAATATTAAAATGCACATGAACCTTTTTAGCTAAACAATGTGAGATTGGGGGTAACTGCTCAGTTATTGTATTTCTCAAAGGAATTGTTGGAGAAACGTCAATGTTGATACTCACATGAAACATATCTTTAAAGTCTCCTGTGCTATGAAAGACCCTTTGAGCTGCACGGTTTTCCTCTGGAGGAGAAAATCATCTCCATAGATCTATTCCAGAGGTGATGAGCTGATTAAAAACACATTATAATTTAATGAGCATGAGTAATAGAGTAAAAGGGAGGGGTTTCTGTTATTAGGAGGAGGGGCCAGTTACACTAGGTTTTAGATGGAGTGGATTAATTTGGAGAAAAAGAGAGATGGCTTAATTTAGAGAGAACAAAGAATGAGCCTTTTTTTTTTGGGTGACAATTACCAACATGAGCTGTCAGCCCCTCCAGAGCGCAGTAGGTCAAACAGAACATCCAGTGTGTTAATTAAAGAGCTAGTAGATGTAAGATGGGTAGTCAGAGCATATGTCCTGTAAAGGTTGTTAAAACATGTCAGTGGAGACAGAGGACAAAGGGATTTTTTTTCTTTTTTTTCTCAGACATCTATTCTGACATTTCAGCCTAACTTTAAGCTTTGTGAATTCAATACAAATTCAAACCCTTTTATATTATTTATGTTCCACCGTGTGAAATATGCATTAAATCCCTTGGTTTTTTTTGTCGTTTTTTTTTTTTTTTTTTGACTTCAGCTGTAAAGCTTTGATGCTTTGGGTGTCAAGCAGAAGCCTGACCGGCTGGATTCAGGACATGACCCACCTCGGTTCTCGTCTGGAGGAGCAAACAGGGCAGAAGCTGTTTGTAGGTTGTAGGACAGACAGGAGAGTATCAGACTAGAAATACATGACTTATGAATTCTGTATGTCGTGACTTTGTGCTTTAGGCATCGGGCAGCTTTGAGAGGAACTTGAGTGCAGACAGAATAACCTTAGTTACACTGTGTCCTCAATGTCCAGTGTTGGAGAATATTACTTTTGAGAGTAAAACGTCACATTTTTCTTGAACAGCAGTGTTACATTTGGCTTGCAGGTGACTGTGTGATGTTGTTATCCATGCATTTATTTGTTCATTTGTACATAACATTATCAGGAATTTGTTTATTTTTCATTTTTAGGGAGACCTTTTATTCTGGGTTTAGTTGATTAGATTTAATATCTGACAAATTCTGAAAACTTGGGTCCACAAAAATGTTGGAAATTATATCAAAGTGCAAATAATATTATCCTGCCCTTCCCAAATGCATGTTGTAAGTGACATACAGAGATGGAGTTTGTCTGGAGCAGCGATTACAGTGAATCGAGCCGTTCTGTGACACTGAAAACAACCGGATCATTAACTGCTCGTGTGTAACTGCACACAGTGCCATGCTTCACTCTGAAACACACAGCGCATCAGACAAAAATGGCAACATTTTGAGACTGATTTGATATCTAATCTACGCCATAATAAATATTATGCTTTGATTAACATTTGAGTCGTAACGTGCTGCTCTACCCGGCGTGACTGGCATGCGCAGTGTCGCTGTCAAATCTGTCCCTGGGAAAAGTAATGTTGCGGCGAATTGAAAAAGAAACTGTTTTGTTACCAAATTTTCAGCAGTAGCGCGTTACACTACTTTTTACCTGAAAAAGGTAGTTGAGTTACTGCAACGCATTACTTTCTAACCCACACAACACTGTTGGTAGCATTTTGCGCCACCAGTTGAGCTACAGTAATTTTACCCCAAACCTGCAGTCCTACACATCACATAGGCCTACTGCTCATGTCACAGCAATTACCACTGAGTAAACAGGAAAAATACGGCATGTCCTAACATGTCTCCACTTGCATATCAAAGTGGTTAGAATTCAAATTAGTCCGCTTACTTCGTTTTGAGTTCTCTCTTTCTTCTCGCCTTCTCAGAGATATGTTTAATGTCTGTGTACATGCTCCCAGCCACGTTTCACCTCTTTCCCTGCCGTGCTGTTTACTCCTCCAGCAGATGCTTGTTTTCCACCTTCTAGGCTATCTGCCATCGGGTTGTTTAGTGGGATTACATCTGTGTGGATCTGCGGTGGGGCTCTCGTCAAGCCGGCATGGCCAACAGTGATAGAGCTCTGCTTTAATGTCTATCATGCTCATTTTTTACCCACGCACCAAACACAGAGAAGACAACCGGCAAAGAAAACAGCATATTAAGCCTCTTAATGATACAGTGGTCTAATGAAACGGTTTGTCAAAAAAAAAAAAAAAAAAAGGAGAAAAGAAAAATGCTTTTGAATCAATATCACATATTTGAATGGATTAGCGCAAACGGTGTCTATTTGCACATTTCTCTAGGTTTGGTATCGTTTTAAGCTGCTATTTTCTGTTAGGATTAATTCTGCCCCTTGGAACGCAATTAATTTATGATTACGGTGTGCGTCTAATTAGTTGTTAACAATTGGCTCTTTCTACAAATCCTCAGCTGTTGATACGTTGTTACCCTTTTGTATTTTGCAAATACATCACACCTAGTTTTACGGATTATCAAGTTTGCGGACGTGTTTTCGTCTGAATCGCATGCCTCTCCTAGTCTCATTTGCCAGCTTATCACATACACACTCTCAGAAGTAGCTGAATGTCAATCCGGACCAGCTTTGAAGATATCATCCCATTTCACTGCCGGAACATCCTGATAATATACGAATTCTCCAAACTCCAACTTTGCGGCATATGTTTATCTCGGACTTTTAATATGGTACATGTGTCGGTTCCCAGGTGCGTTTTGTATTTCACAGGCATCCTCATATACATTGTATGTACCGTTGGAAGTTCGCATTAATATTCACAAATGCGCTCTAAGGAGTTTCATTGTCTTCTGGCTAGGAACAAAGAAAACATTTCCCCAGCAGCCCAAGTGCAGTTTTCCGAGTCGAGGAGAGTGGAAAAACAACAAAAAAAGCAAGGCTGGCCCTATTTGCAGAGTAAATGCAGGAATCCACAGTGTTTGAAAAGAGAGAGGAAGAGGGAGTCAGGGGTTAGAAACATAAAGTCTTCTGCTTTGATGTAATATGCTCTGTGTTTACATGATCTGTACCTCTTTGATGTTGTAACGGAAAGTGTTGGGAGTGCAGTGTCAGGGTATTATCTGCCGCCGAAGGAGTCACCTTCACCTCTCAGTGAGCAGGACCTTAAGAGAAAGAGTATCCTGAACACCAAACTTCACCTGAACTCTAGCCACACATTGTATTCACATTAAAATTGATTCAGATATGTCGGGCTATCTTGAGCCATGTTTTAGCAGTGGCATTGGCACACATTGGCAGCGTTCACACAGTCAGTTTTCAGGATTCAAGACTGGGGTGACACTAAATCGCCCTGATCAAAATTTGTGAACAAAAAAAACAAAGGTAAGTTGCTTTTCTATTCTCAAGATAAGTATGAACATCACCTGTAACCATATAGCAGCAGAAATGAAAGTAAATACCGAACATATGACTCCAGAACACTCTAAATGCTTATCGCCATTGCCGAGATGTTAATTAATAGACAAGTCTAATCGAGGTGCGAGTTCATCTGTCAAATCTTAATTAACCAACAGAGGCTTTGAATGCAGTAGAGAAAAACACAAAACTCCAAACACAAAACAAATCCTGCTGTTTGCAGCCATTGAGCCCTGGCACTTATATGGGAAATGTGAGTTTGAATCTGATTAGCAACATTTCCTCATTTTCTTTTTCCCCTTCATTCTTTTACTCCTCAGCTGTTTTGTGTGTAGTTATCATACTGGGGAAAAATTACTTTTTAATGAGCTTTTAATTAGTTGTTGCTGTTGTTGTTGTTGTTTTTTTATTTGTTTTCCGGTTAAAATATCCAAAAATCCTTGAAACAAGATACATTTACTAGAGAAGCAACCTTGCATAAGGTATTATTGTGTCATTTGTATCTTCTCTTACTGCAATGATGGATTTTTCCCCCCACTAGTTTATACTTTTAAAAAAAGAGGAAAAAAAGAAAGATCTGTCAGTGCAGTCAGATAAAATACACTTGATTTTATATAAGAAAAACTATTATCTGAATATAGTTTCCCATGTATATTTTTTATTTAAAGAAATAACTTGAAATAAAAAGATGAATTAGCACGTTGGTAGCATGAATTACCCTGTTGATATCATGGATTTGCACTTTGCTAGCATATTTTAATAAATTGCTAACTTTAATTAACATGTTGCCAACATGATTTAGCATGTTGTTAACATGAATTAACATGTTTTAGCACATTTCTAGCATGATTTAACCTGTTGCTAACATGTTTTAGCATATTGCTAGCATAAATTAGCATGTCAGATAAAATACACTTGTATTAAAGTAAATGATATAAGTAAATTCCTTATTTAAAGAAATAACTTGAAATAAAAAGATGCATTAGCATGTTACTAGCATGAATTAGCATGTTGTTAACATGTTTTAGCACATTCCTAGCATAAATTAGCACGCCTTAAGTACATAGCACCCAGATAAACACATTATCTGAATATTGTTTCCCAAGTAAATTGATAATTTAATGAAATAACTTGAATGAAAATTAATGAAAAGTCTTCTGTGGAGCACAAAAGAAGGAATTTTGAAAGTCAATGGGAAGGTATTCCCAGGCAATGGGAAGGTGTTGAACATTCTTCAGAATATCTTGTATTCCACAGTAGAAAAAAAACTTTCTATTTTAAAAGCTTAATATTATACTTTCAAAAAACAGATACTAACATGTCCGTGTCCTTATCCTCACCTTCCTGCAGCAGTCTCAACTCATGCAGGACACGGCCAGATGTGCCGACCCCCCCTTCATAGTGCCTCCTCCTCAGACACACCCTGCGGCATGAGGGGGATGTTCACCCAGCAGAATAAGAGCTGGACAGACCTTACCGTGAACTGTGGACATGCTCTTCTGAAGACACTGGTTTACAGAGGAAGAGGATGTGTACTGTAAACATTCCGTCTGCTTACGGTTAGAGAAAAGGCCATTAAGACTTGGCAGGGGTTGGGGGTCAAGAAAGGCTCGGAGCTGCGAGAACCAAATATGGAAGCATTCTGACATTTAAAGAGAGATTGTTCATAGAGAAAATATTTGGAGCACATGAAGAAAACAAAGCCATCGTAATTACTCACAGCAAAAAGTAATTGTGCGCCACAACTAGAAAACCTTTAACTTAATTTTCCGTGATAGTTTGTAAGGATGCATAATTGTATTGTAACTAAAACATGACATTTTAACAATGAGCCTATTTCACCTAAAACAAGATCTTACAACTAAGTGAGCTGCCGTAAAGGAAAATTCTGTCATCATTTACTCACCCTCAAGTTGCTTCAAACCTGTATGCATTTCTTTAGCTGGACACAAAAGAAGATATTTTGAAGAATGTCGGGTAACCAAACAGTTGATGGACCCCATTGACTTCCATAGTATTTTTTTCCCTACTATGGAAGTCAATGGGGTACATCAACTGTAAATGATGACAGAATGTTCATTTTTAAGTGAATTATTTAAAAATTAAGTTTGTAAATCCAGACAATGCTGTACAACATTAGTTCAATGATGCAAATGACAGTTATGTAAAGATTAGATGCTATTTTGACACAGAAAGTAACATATTCGTGACCACCTAACAGTTTCGAGGGCAAATAGATTTCAATTGATTTGAGTTTTGATCCTGTGGTGAGGCAGGTTTTGACTTTTGACGTTTTAATTTTAGACTTTTAGCAAGTTTTGTAATTGCCAAATCTTTACAACCCTTTAAAAGCAGAGACTTTTTAAACCGCAGACAACGCCGTTCCACCTAAAACAAGGTTCAAAATTGCTGGAGCTTATAAAACATTATAAAAGCTTGTAGAAATTTTCTCATTGAGGAGAATATTTGACATATTGTTTGAATAGACTCATTTTCTGAAAATGGCCTTTAGTGGATCCCTCAAGTCTAAAGTGGCATTATGGAACTTTTCACTAAAAGCTGTCGATTTCAACAGCGTTTTGAGAACTCATTAATGGCACTTGTAGGGTTTTGTATAATCAGGATCTGCAAGGAATTCGTGTCTGGCAATTTCTTAGTAAAAATCCATGAGACGCAGGAGCTGTAGTATCAGAAACTAAATCACTCCACAACACTTTACATTATAGATCCCATGTTGCTCATGCTAATTCATTATTTCTAATTAATATGAATAACAACAACAACAAAGTGTAATTACAGACTGTTCCACGACATAATTATACACATGTAAAAGAGCATGTTGTTCATTATTTTTACTGGACACTTCTATATGTAATTACGCTGTAAAGCCAGTACTCAGGCTGGCCATGGGCGCTCACCACTTATCATTGAAGGGCAGGAGAGAATTTTCTCTTTGATGAAGGAGGCTATAAGCTATAGTCCGCAGTGGGAAATTTGTCCAAGGTGCCAGGTTATCACCCTAGCTTTCCTGCAAGAAGTGCCCTGGGAATTTTAATGATGACAGAAAGTCAGGAAAGATTTCTCGAGTTATCTTTGCCCACACTTGCTTAGCCTCGACAGGTGTTGCTGCCATCAGGTTCACCGACTCCACTAAATGCTTGTAGTCTGATATAGCAATAAGATTTACTTCTTGATAAAAAAACACACAAAAAAACTAATGAGGTTCATGCACAAATGCATGAATTGATGAAAATCTTGCAGAATAGCTCAATTAAATATATGTTTTGTATTATTGGATGTATAACGAAATGAAGTGTAATTTCATTATTTGACTGGAAAGAGAATATGGAACCCTAGAGAGAGCGTTTTCGAGAATCTCATTTCATAAATCATTTCAGAGCTGTCAAAAGATACTTCTAAATGGCAAACTTTACACTTTGAAAGAAATGTCATTAAAGGTGTTATTTCTGCATGCCTGCAGTAACCTTTTTTCACATACAAGAGCTTTGATTTATGAGCAGTTGTTGGTGTTTTCAGGTGTACAAATCGAAAACAAAACAAAACAAAAAATCTGAGGAAAAAACAACTGAATACAGAGCCATAACTGAAAAAAAAGTAGTTTTAAACCGATTTTTTTTTTTTTTATTGTGGTCTTAAGTTTTCTTCCAGGAATGAACATCACAATATTCCTTGTTAAAATAATTCAACAAGGCATACGCACAAATAAAGGGGGCAAGTCCAGCTTAAGTTGTGTTAGTAGTGTGTTGAAACTCAAGGTTATGGTAAGGGGCGTGACATTTCCCAAACACACTCTAAGTGGTTGACCAATCACAACACATCCCAGATAGAAAATTGGAATGGCTGAATCTGGTTGAATATTGGCTGCGAGTATGGCCCACATGTAATTACAGCCCAAGATCGGCCCAAAAGCTACTTGCCGAAAGTAAACCAGAAAGTCACCCAAACTTCATCCATGCCCTCAGAAATCAGCCATAACTGGCGCACAACAGTGCCAGAATCCCCAGAAGTTAGCCAGAAATGAGCCAATCTGCCACCAGCTTTACCCCAGAACTCACCCACAACTAGACCAAATATATGCCAGAATCCCCAAAACTGCATCAGAAATAATATTCAGCTGACCAATTGACAGTTCGCAAAGACCCGCCCCCTTATTTACTGTCGCTATGTCCGACAAGCTACACCGCTCTCACGCTCTCATGTTGTCATGTAGTAAATAAATATATCACGGAGCAGAAAGGACACTGACAAAGCGCTGACAGACAGGACAGACCAGGTTACTTTTCGGTTACTTTTGATATTAAACATATTAAACAAAGTCTTACCTTTCAAATGTGGTAATTTTTTTAAAAGAATTTTAAACAATAAATACAGTTTTGTGGCTCTTTAATGTGTATGGCAGATCGCTGTAGAGCATCAGTTAAAGCTGCTCGTGAACCGATCATCTCTTCCTTCTAGTTAATTTATAGCATCAAATAAACATGAATGAACATAAGAAGGAATGTTGTTTTAACCGCGGAAAGGCGTCAGTACACGCCATTTTTCAAATTCAAATCCTCCCATGTTAATCATCCAGGTGGATGCTGCACATTGGTGGTGGTTGAGGAGATTCCCTTCTTCTATGTAAAGCGCTTTGAGTGTCCAGAAAAGCGCTATATAAATGTAATGAATTATAATCTACTAACTCTCCTGACTGCTTTGTCGGACAAAATGGCGGATGGCGAAGTATGATTGGTCAGATCACCTGTCAATCAAGTTCCCTGCGAAGGGTCAATTAGAGCACATTGCACTTTCCGATATAAAGACCGTATATACACACGTCAGGTTTCACCGGCTTTGTTCCAGTCTAAAATGAATGTTTGAGCAGGTTTAACTGAAATGCATTGACATATCTTAAAATAATGTTGTTTTAATAATATGCCATAGTTTTTTCTTATGATGCACACCAGTAATGTTTCTTTTCTAAGGCATGTTTAAAAAAGCTACTTAAATGTCCTAATAGAACCAAGGCCTAATCCTGGCTTAATCTAAGCCCTGTCTGTGAAACCAGGTGTAGCCTACTGTATGTATGTAGGCCTATATGTATATGTATACTGTATGTGTGTGTATACCTGGTTTTCTTTAAACGTTTTTGGGACCAAACGTTCCCACAAGGATAGTAATACTAGTAAATTTTGGCCTTATGGTGGAATTTTTTGGTCCCCATGAGGAAAACAGCTTTGAATACTAAATGGTTCAACTCTAGTGGATTACCAAAGACGAGTTGCAGTGTTTTCAGGCTTTTGTTTATTTAAAAAAAACATATTTTTGAAAGAGCTTCGCAACAGATCGACAGTTACGGCTAAACGTAGAATCGTGCTCATGTTGCATTGTGCGCCAAACTGACAGATCTCATTCACTCTCTGCTGCTTGTTTCCCCGGGTGCTTTTCAATACCAGGTCATGACATCACCATTCTAAACAGGGAAGTGGGACACTTACCTGGATGCTTCACAGCACGAGTGCATTCACCTGTTCACATCGACGCGACAGCACTTAAGGCCCGGGTGTGAAAACGCCTCAAGGACGTGTGATTTAAAAAAAAAAAAAAAGTGTCCATGCTCGGGACCATGGGGCTGCACGCAAACCCAAGGCAAAACCCAATCACGACGATGAGCCACTTCTGAGGATTCTTCCTTCCGTCGCTTTGTTTGTGCTAAGTACAGTGTGACAGGCAAAGAGGCTTAATGAAAAGCAAAGCAGATTGAAGGAATGACAGACCTGACAGGAGTTAATAGGCTGGTGATAAAAAGAAATGTAGAGCAGAAACAAACTGTCGTTTTAACCTAATTTAAATGTACATCTTCCCTTTCACTGTTATTCCCAAAGGGGTCACAAACGCACCGACTCGGTTGCCTGGATACATTGCAGAGCAGATTCTGCCAAGTAAAATGATTGTACAAAATAAGCAAATCACTCAAACTGATTTGTGATATTAATTTAATGTGTGTCAGACTTGATTCCGTTCGGGAAAGGTCACATTCATTCTTCTGCGTTTCAGCATTGTTGCTCCTTGTTTATTTCTCTAAATAAAGATCTCTGAGCGAGCGAGGATTTGTAAATGTATCGGCCCACGTTTGCGGCGGCTCCTTGTCTCAGCAAATTTAGAATGTCAAACACTGACCTGTGATAAATAGAAGCTTGAGTGAGAATTGCTCTTTCTTTTTTCTCTTATTTTCCAAAGGGTAGAGTGCTCTCCTCCAGATATTCCCTCAATTGTATGAGTGCGTTCTGTTCGTTTGTTGATTTAATTCATACAGCAATGGAAATATAACTTGATTAATACATACGGTAAATTACTTCTTATTGTTTATAGAAGTTTTTCAGAATCGAAACCACTGTAAAATGGTTTAGTTGTAGGTTTAAAACTCTACATAGCACATGTCCAACAACAAATATTTTAACAAAAGGTATATTTTAGTCAGAATTATTGCGCTCCTATTCTAATGCGTTCCGTTCAGAACACTCTGCCGTGTTTTTTTAACGACCGTAACGAGGCGCATAGCGTCTAACGCAGAAGCGCTGGGCAATTTTTACCAGTCGCAGAGAGTTGAAGATGTTCACTTTGGGTAAAAGGCAGTGCTCATCACTGTCACTTTTAACTCAGCCGTCCAATCACAGTGGAGGAGGGGTGGGACAAATATTGACCAACCACCACATTCTGCTTGTACAATCTCAACAGATGACAAAAACAAGCATTATAACAGAACAAAATACAGAGCAAATTCTTTACATTTTATCAACATTTTTATATAGAAAAAATCTATCAGAAAGAAGGTACTAGTAACACTTCAACGGATATTCCGTATCATAGCAAGCAAAGCGTCTCAACTGAAAAAATGCTCTCAAGCGCCCGCAGCTAGGTGTTTTCAGCAGAGCGCCTGGCATTTTCAGCTGGCTAAAAACGCTTTGGTGGACACATGGCCACTGGGCTGCTTACGAATAGCGTGCACATCAAATGATATCATTAAACCAGGGTCAAATTAGTGGGGTTTAGCCCCAACTGATGTGTTAGGTTAATTCAAGTCAGGTTTACTACTGTAATCCCCAATGTTCCTAACGTACTTTATGGAACAGGCCTAGTCAGACTGGTAGACCAGTTTAAACACGCTAAGACCAGCAACTCAATTTAGGCTGGATTAATCATGTTTTTATGAATTGTAGGCCTACTCATGTACATTAGTGTTTTTATATTATGTTTACTTCAATTATTTTAGATACATACCACATACAGCACATTTTAGGTTAGCCTTTTTTTTAAAGTATAAACATCAAGAATTATTTAATTTAAAATAATTGTTATTTCTAAATTATGTAGCCTTAATTATGTGTGTATTGTCCCTGTCATATCTCAAAATCTACTGCACAGAGCACACATTTTCTGTATTAACCTTTTGTTCTGAAATATGGCAATAGCTAGGCTACTATCATGACTTGAATTGTGAAAAAATCTAAATCAGATTAAATGAAGGAAAAAGAAAAAGACTTCAGTATATTATTTCAGCCACATTAGCCAGAGAGGGTTTAATGTATTGCATTATAAACTGGCAGGAATTCTAGCAGGAGCGGTGCAAGCCGAACACTCTGCAAATAAAGATGATGAATGCTGAAAAGAGCGATGAGCGAGCGATAGAGAGAGGAATAGAGGTTCACATGTGTTCCTTCGGTCCATTTAAGACATGTCCTGTTGGGCAAACCGCACTGCTCTTTCAAGCCTGCCTCACATTTCCATGGCAACACGCAAACCCCCGCTGGCCTCTGCCAGACTCACTGTCCATATAAGAGAGTGCAAGCAAGACGTGCTCTCGCTCTCTCACCTTCTCCTTCCTTTCGCACACACCCAAACATGCATGAGCACACACACACACACACACACACACGTTACAGTAGGTGACACCGCACACAACAAACACACTTCCCACGTTTGGCCACAAAATGGTACCACAGAGAAAGTCTAATTAGCATTCAGGCGCAGGAAGCTTTATATGTCACCAACAACACACTTATGGCACAGTGATAAGCTGCATTAATTCCAAGGAAAGCAGAAACCTTGGAGTCATGTGTATCTAAGCATGCAGATCTGGCTAATGGCTCAATGCGGAGATAGAATCAGGGCTCAAGGGGGGATCATGCAGACAGGCAGCCGATCACAAGCCCTTCCCTGCGGGGCATAACGGCATTTTCCACGGATGAACTGGGCTGTCGCTGCTCTGTTCGGAGAGCCGAGAGAAGGACAGACGCAGTGTGACAGTCTACCACCTTCTGCTGTGGATGAACGAACTGTGAACCAAGTTGTGTCGCCATTAGTTTTGTACCGAAACCACAAAAAAAAAACAAAGATTTAATTAATCACGCCCGCTGATTGTGTTGTTTATTTGCGCACACCATCTGCTTTGTTTTAGCACCCAATTTACTAAAAAGGGGTCTTAAAATCGGCAACAGTTACGCTAGTCTTTTCTTCCCTATTACAATGTGTTATATCTGAGTGAAATGGCTTCTCGAACAAGAAAAGATGAAGGGCGGGACTTGATTTTGTCCATCGGGAATTGATTGGATTGCTGTGGTTTGCTATAGTCCTTACGTAGCCCCGCCCCCTTTAGTGCTGTGCTCGTTGTATTCTGTCTTCCGGTTTGTATTTCCACAGCATGAAGGTAAGATCATGGATTTATGAATGAGCCTCTCTTTATAAAATCTTCCCAGTCTACTGGCATTTGACATCCGATTCAAACATCACAATGCTCATGATAACTTCCGTTAACTCTCACAAGTAAATCCCCTTCACCAGCTGATCACTCTTGGACAGCGATGACATGGAAATAGCTACCGCAAAACGGAAGTTTAAACTGTAAAGATGGTCAATTGCTGTAATCATTCAACATATCATCAGAGATGAGAAGAGGGAGGAGAAGTTAGTTTGATTAAAGTTTAAGAGGGCACATGCATTAAAAAAGCTAATTAACTAAATAATTTATAATAAATACCGTCATGCTGATATTTACAAGCATTTTTGTATATTGCATACGTTTTTAATTTTAAGCCTGGCATAGAAACATGCATATAGTATCATAATGTTTATTTTTATTAAGCGCATATTTTTATTTTGAGATCAAAAAATAACCGGCAGACCCCCTGCAGTATTGTTTTAGACCCCCTGTTGAAGACCTCTTAACTAAAAGAATCATGCAAATCAGGTAACAATGGAAACACGGATTGCTGAACTCAATTTGCATGGCACTGATTTTTTGTAGGTTGGAGTGCGAGAATGCACCAGGCTTGCAATTTGGCATAGTTTTCTGTTTGTAGACCTCTGCCCTATACTGCGACCCAGGTACAAATCGGTATGTATGCTGTTAAAAACCCAAGTATGCTAGTTATTAGGGGTGTAACGGTACATTCTCAGAAAAAAAGGTACAAAAAGCTGTCACTGGGGTGGTACCCTTTTAAAAGGTGCACCTTTGCGCCTAAAGAGTGCATATTAGTACCTCAAATGTACATATCGGGGACCAAAGGTGTACATATTAGTACCTTAATGGTACATATTAGAACCTTTTTTAAAGGGTACCATCCCAGTGGCAGCTTTTGTACCATTTTTCCTGAGAGTGTACACAGAAGTCATGGTTTGGTATTTAACTCGGTTTTAAGGTCACGCTTTGATGCGAGTTCGGTACAACAGAAAAAAAAAAAACCACATCCCCAAAGCTAGGTTCCTTTTCATTTATTTTGAACAGACAGTGCAAATTATGGTTTGTTCCACCTAGTGGCATTTAGTTCCCCCTGAGGTAGTTGGTACAGCACAGCCTCCTTTAGTGTATTAAGCACTAAGCAGTAAACAGAATGCTCTCTTGCATAGGTCATATTTTTTTGTAGGGCTGATAATAAAACAAAAGGTTTTTGGTCACAATCAGCTACAAAACTGAAAAGCATTTCCGTATAATAAAAGTACAAAATAAATAGAATAATGAAAAATAAAACTTGTGCAGATATTATTTTTTGCAATCTGTAGTCTGTTCTGCCCAGCTCCGGTGATTGGCACGTCTGGATGATGTCATCGGATACGTGTTAGCATTAACAGCACTTGCGGCTTTCCATTTTCAGGACTTGCAAATTTCATCACTGAACTAGTAGCGAGACTTCCACGACACAAACCGGCACAATGCCAAATTATTTAGTCTAATAACAACAGCGGAAACAACTTAAAATACTCATTTATAGTCATATAGCCTTCCCGGTTTCCTTTCCGTGAAGTTTTTGGAGCGCGCGTCACAAAAATTAATGGAAACTCAGCGTAGGCTACTAGCAAGCTTGTGCATGCCATCTGAACTTTTTGAGTTGGTGCCATAAAAAAATATGAGCGTAGTGTCAAAATGACTAAATGAAATGACTAAATGTGTCCGTGACATCACCCGTAGGTTTCTGAGGAGTATTTTTAAAGACCAAAGTGGGCAGAGCCGGCAGTCGCCATCTTGGCAGCACGTCACCGCGCATCAGTCCCGGATAAACGAAAATGGGCAAAGAGGCGGGATTAGTTGAATTGACGTGGCGGCTAACAGACAGCAGACAAACGGCTAGTAGTGACAGCAGCGGCAATCCACCTGTCACTCAAGTGGCCACTCCCACTCCCTTGCGGACTAAGCCCTTTTTGGTCCGTTTTCTCTATTTTTACATTTGGGCTTATAAACCATAATGGAGACGGAACACCATGTGTTTGGTATCTATGAATTCAGAAGACCCTAAGCTAACATAAGCATGCATGTAATATGTTTATAAAGGAAGTATGAGTGAAAAATGTACAATAAACTAGAGAATTTCAAAAACGAAAATTTTATTTTTGTCATTTATTACTGAAAATCACACCTCACACAACAATAGTGAACAGTTTTTGAACAAATTTTTTTTTTTAAACCCTTTGCTTGACAGACGTTTGTAATTGTTTGCGCACATTTGCGCTCTGTAATACTCCGCTCCGTTCGCTCTCTGTCTCCTTCTCCACTCAACGCTGTTTGTACAGCTGTCCCTTACTATGGTACCATCCCTTGCAAGGCTAGTCCTCTGATTAGCTAGAATACGTCATGGTAACCTTCCTCTGATTGGGTAAGAAAAATATTCCTCCCAACGGCAATTTTTCCATTGTCGTTGCGCTTGGAATCTGCCTAACAACATCGATTACATTGGCCTTTTTACACAGTGGTATTACGCAACAAGGAAATGTGTATATAAACTGGATACCACTGTTTTTAGCGGAATCTGACGAAGATGGCAAAAACGACCACACCGCTCTATCATTAATAGTTTTTAAGATAATTACACACTTGTAAAAGTATGCAATTTTGGGTGGTATCGCCCAATCCGTCCCTAGTGCGTTAATTATGCAGAACTTTAAGGCTTAATATAATTTAAACGGATGAGTTATACAAAAATTCACCCCTCTCACAGTTGTCATGAAGGGCAAAATTATCTAAACAAAAAAAAACGTTTTTTACCAGGCTGTAAACATATATTTTTTCCTGCTGTAAAGTTAGTTAATTAACATAGGGGGTATATGGATTGACTCTCTTTTGGAGCCTGTCTCTAGAGGCCAGTCGATGAATTGCAGTTTAAGTCACTCCCGTGTTGGTTTCAAGACCGGAAGGTTGCAGCTTGGTTGGTGCCTATATTTTTCTTGTTGTGTCGGTTAGCAAACAGTGTTGTATTACCGCGCACGCCCCCCTTTGGAGTGTGGATCGCCTGTGACTGACTGTATTCGTCGCCTGACATGTATGCACCGAACCGTGACATCCAGATTAGTTTGTTTTTTTAACCTA
>JARPMJ010007235.1:0-44739 GCA_033366665.1 Phoxinus dragarum | reverse complement strand
GGAATGTTTTCCTCAAACACCTGAATTTCTTTACGAGTGAAGAAAGAAAGACATGGATATCTTGGATGACATTGGGGTGAGTAAATGATCAGCAATTTTTTTTTGAAAGTGAACTAATCCTTTAAGGTTATTAATAAGCTGGTGTGTTCCAAAACAATTACACGTCCCACCTTAGCTTCCTGTTTCAATGGAAATTACATCAAAGCATCATAAACCTGCATGTTCCAAGGCACTTCAGTGGGCCTTTAAAACTCCAGTGAACAAAAGACAGTCTCAAAAAAAATCGCTGGTGGTTCTGGCGTCACAAACTGTAACCAATCATGTCAACGTGTGATCGACAACAAGTGGATCTCTGAGCTGGTGAGTAGGCCTAAGGGGAGGCTGGGCTAATTTGTATACTCAAAGGACCGCGTATAGCCCACTAAATGAGGCAAGGGTGTAGTTTTACATTCAAGCTATTTACAGTTAACTGGTCCCATTGACTTCCATAGTAGGGGAAAAAAATACTATGGAAGTCAATGGGACCAGTTAACTGGTTACTGACATTCTTCAAAATATCTTCCTTTGTGTTCAGTGGAAGAAAGAAATTCATACAGGTTTGGAACAACTTGAGGGTGAGTATGACAGAATTAAAAACGATCCCTTTAAGGCTATTTTTCAAGGGAAATTTTTTTTGTCATTTTGGTGATGAAAGATGTGTTTTAAGGGATACAAATATGGACAACAGGGGGACTTTTAGTAATTAATGTCCAGTTTGGTCAACCTGCGTTATCTCACACCACCGACGGGTAAACCATTGACTATAGGCTATTTCGGTGGATACGAATCGACTAAATATATACATAGCACTTTAAAACACCTTCACGTGCAAGCGTGTGAAGCAAAAACAACATTATATTTGAATCATATTCCGGAAATGCTGAGCTAAAAAAAGCTATCTTAAAAAGATTTATTCCCCTTTCGTTGCTGAGAGACCCCTGCACAGCAAGATGGTTTCGTCCAAATCTATAACAGGAAGAGCCGGTGTTTACCGTTTGCGAACAGGAAGTTGTGCATCGTGCCAAAATCGATGCAGTCTGTCAAATCAATCGATTTGTTGCGGAGAAAATGAATTTAAAGTGTTTGTCCGCTGCGCAAAGACTTGGTCGAGGTTAATGGAAAGCGAACGCTGAGAGATTTTGCAATAATGGTGCATACTGGAAAGGAAAACTGGTTTTCCTAGGCAATTCGCTTCCTGTGAGGTGACACCGCCATACAGGTAGTCTACTCCGGTACAGCTGTCATGAATCGGGTATAGATCGTTACACAAAAATAAACACTTCTCCTGAATACCGAGTGACAATTAAAATGCGAACCGATTCTAATATTTGACGTTAAGAGCTTGTCCAGTGTGATTCTGTCAGTGTTGATGCAGTAAAAATGCTCTATAATGAACTCCTGACATGACATGTTGTTCGTAAAACTTACCATATGCCAAGCATTACTGTGATCACTTAGTCTGAATGTTATTTCCGGATTGTCATTGAAAGACAGATGAGCTTTGAATAAGGATTGTAACGAACATTCTGCTACTTTCTGACATGTGGCATACTCTTTATTGCACGTCAGTCACTACTGTTTCATTGGTTAGTGGTGTTACAATTAGGATATTGTCATTAGCATACATACGAAGGAGCATTTTGTCTTTTGTAGTACAGGTATTCATCATGTTTTTTCCCTGACAGTGAGATAGGCAGACTCTCTCAGTATAAGGATGGGTGCTGAGAGCAGTGCCCTGCCAAGCTGTGTGCTGGAAGAACCGCTGATGACCCTGCCGTCTGGTCTTACCATGTACTCCGCCCTCCTCCAGGATGGCAAGCCCGCCTCCGTCTTTGTGCATAAGCAAGAGGATGAAGATAAAGTCAATAAAGCTGCCAAGGTATATATAATACAGCCTACCTCTAAATCACTCAGCTATTTCAGTTACGAACATATGTACATTGAAATGAATTAACCTGAGATAGTGCATCTTCCTTTGCAGCACTTGAAGACATTAAGGCATCCATGTCTTCTTCGCTTCCTGTCATGCTCAGTGCAGGGTCACGGTATACATTTAGTGACAGAGCCAGTTGAACCATTTAAAACGGCTGCTTGACAATCTTACTCCGGAGGAGATCTGCGCAGGCCTCTACGACCTGCTGCAAGCGCTAGTTTTTCTACATGACAGGGTAAGAGTCCATTTACATTTAATAAATGTTTTGTTTTTTAATCCAGACATTTAGTTGAGCAATGACATAGTATACACACTTTGTTCTAGCTAAATCATTCCTTTTTGTCTCTTAGGGCAAATCAAGTCACAACAATGTGTGCATATCCTCAGTGTTTGTCAGTGAGGATGGCCATTGGAAGCTTGGGGGGATGGAAACAGTCTGCAAGTTTTCAGAGGCAACACCAGAGGTGACATCCGTTACTAATTTATGCCTTACACATACTTTAAAGGAACACTATGTAACTTTTGGCCCTCTCGCGGTAAAAAAAACAAACAACAACCATACTGCCGCACTAAGGCAAAAGGTCGTAACTTAGATTTTTGGCAGAAATTAGTTATTGTAATTTTTAGGACAACAGTTACGGCTTTATGCCTTCGTTTCTCGCTGCTCCTGAACACTCTAATGAAGTTACGGGTGCGCTGCCCTGCAGTTATGGCACTCTGCCTTGTTCTGACAGACCATCAAAGTATTGCCGCGCTGGGGTTACGGGGGTAATGAAATAGCAATTAAACAACAACTTATCCAGTAACAAGCGCTGCATTAGAGCAGGCTTGTAGGATATTTTAATTCACAGCCCGTAATACAAGGCTACTTGTACAACTGAAATAAAATATGCTTCTCATAGGCTAGCTCTTGCACGCGCGTGTGTGTGCGGCGCGGGCGGGCACGATCATACAGTGGAAACATAAAAACATACTTTTCATTTTGTTCATACAGGACATCATTCAAACTGCAAAGAGTTTACTTATATTTGTGTACACTCACAATAAAACACAACATTGTGCATTGTTTTTAATTTCTGTTTATTTTTAAGTTACACATTCTACATTGGTAGTATTATTTTATACAGAAATTAATTATTTATAATTCAGATGAGAATAAAGTTAGTGTTAATTAAAATTTTAAGGAAAACAAATATATTGATCTGAAATATAGCAAATTAATTTTAAATTCATTCAGGTACAATTACCAAACATAGATTTTTTTTTGCATTTTTATT
Organism: Phoxinus dragarum; assembly: GCA_033366665.1. Classification (NCBI taxonomy): domain Eukaryota; kingdom Metazoa; phylum Chordata; class Actinopteri; order Cypriniformes; family Leuciscidae; genus Phoxinus; species Phoxinus dragarum. The sequence goes on along the minus strand of JARPMJ010007235.1, from coordinate 41,490 downwards.
AATTTAATTAATAAACAAATTATATAAAACTTGTCAATGCACTACAAATAAACTGGTTCTATGCCTTTACTTTATTGATAAAACTTATTTAAGTCATCATAACATTGTGCTATATAATAGAATAGTTAAGGTCTTTTGCCTTGGTATGACCGATTGTCATTTTGTGGGCAATGCTGATAGCCTGGGAAAACCCAGACCACTTCCGGCAAATTTAGATTTGCTCTGCAAGTGGGTCTGGCAAAGAGCCCATTGAAACCCATTTCCAGTCCGTCGAAATCGCGGCACCAATCAGAAACGTTGGGGCGGGCTTTAAACGATGACGACAGAGCAGAGACGGTGACGCAGATTTTGTACATTACAAAGATGGATGCCGCCGTGGAACATCACAACATCACTCGTTCGAATCAGCAATCGTGTCTGTTTCAAGCGATTTAAAATGGTCATTTTCGTTAACACAAAGAGAATTGCTGAGAGTCTCGAGATGTTTCTCCGTCGCTCTGCATACGTCATGTCATTCATCGCTCTGATTGGTTTTAGATCTATCCGACGTCCGTTGGTGACGCCCCTGTGGAAATGAATTGTCTATGGACCTTTGCCAGACCCTTACTCAGTTACAACTGAGAGTGGTCTGGGTTTTCCCAGGCTACAATGCTGAGGCAGAATACACTAACTTCCGAAAAAGGGTCAAGGGGCAAATTTGAGTTCAACATTTTTTGTAGGATGGGTTAATACAGGTATACACTGCAAAATTTGAACATTACAATATTATACCTATAACTCAATTGTCAGGACATTAAGATAACTTTAAAGTCATTTTTCTCAGTTTCACACTCTGGTGAGTTAAGGTTTAGTATTTAGTAGGGCAGCATAATAATCCAGTAATGAAACAAGTGAAGTATTTATGAGCGAGTCATTGAATCATTCATTCAAACTGATTTAAAAAAAAAAAAAAAAAAAAAAAATCATTAAAAATTAAACATTTTAAATAGACTGCAATTAACATTTAGTCAGAACCTCTAGTAAAATACATGTTATTTTGCTTCGTTGTGTTAGTGATCTCTGTTTTTAACATCGTGAAAAACATTCCTCAGAGGTTTGAGATTTAGTGTGCTCCATGTCAACCGTTCTTGCTCGTTGTGACAACTAAGCTATGCCATTTCCACATAAGTCAAAGTAGCTAGAGCAACTTCTCTATTTATGTATATGACGAGTTACACACGGGAGAGTGACACAAGTAGCAATTTCGAAATTTGGGGGAAAAAACACATATAACAGGCTTTACATAGTGAATCAGGGTAGGACAAAAACATGTTTTAGAAAAAGGATTGATGGTGTATTGACTTAAATTTTGTTCATTTTAAACAAAACGGTTACATGTCAATGTCTCTTTTGTTTCAAAAGATTTTTAATGTCATGGCTTTGTTAAAAATAGTTAAATATTTTTAATACCAAAATATATATATTAAGTTATAATAATATATAGATTTATTTGATAGATATTATATTATAAAGTTGATTACTCTAACTCTTTGTATGTGTGACTTCCTCTCCAGTTTCTCAGAAGTATCCAGAATGTAAGGGAAAATGGTGCCATTCCTCCCGAGGAAACGGTAGGTACCATATATACCAATTCACAAGGCCTGGGACAAATTACAGGCCGACGATGACAGCCCTGATCATTCTGACTAAGTAATATAATAATGTGTTGTTGTTGTTTTTTTAGCTTGAAGGATTCAAGATTCTTCCCGACAAGCATGCCCACTCCCGAGACGCTTTTTCATTCGGGGTGATGGTGGAGGCTTTTCTTCCACTCCTTACGGGACACGGTTAGTAACGCTCTTAATTCAACAGACGCGTGTAAAGCAGGCTCGGTGTGTCTAGGATTCATCCTGTTGTGGCAGTTGCTAAGCCCTTACTGCTCAGACATTGTGACATATTTGTAAATGGGACTGACAGCTGCGATCAAAACTATTTTACACGTCAGAGGCTCTTTAAAGACAGGTTTTCCATTCAGAGCGGGTTATAATGTTTTCATGTTCAAAGAACAAAATGATCCACATGAGCAATGTAATAGTGATGCAACATTTTGGCTTCTATGCCGATTTTTGGAGCAGAGGCTCACTGAAAACATATGCGTGGCTGTCTGTGCTATCTTTTTTTCTTTTAGTGAGTCTCACACACTAAATAGTTTTTCCATTCCCGCTTTCTTGCGTGTTTTTATTTATTTTTCCATGTCTGCGCCCCATCTTTGTAATCTCCATGTGGTCCTCCACCCAAACTTTCTGTCTCAGTCTCAGATGATTTGTTGGAGAGTCTAAAGAACATGCTGCAGGCCAGCCTATTGACCCCTGACCCCATGTCTCGCTCATCTCTCAGCATTTTTGCTGACTCACACTTTCTTCAGGTTTGCTTTTGAAAACTTCTATTCGTGGTAAAGTGTCTTTTGAAATGAACTGAAAATTCAGCTTTGCCATAACATTAATAAATTACACTTTTTAAATTGTAGTAATTTCACTATTTGACTGTTTTTGCGGTATTTTTTTGATCAGACTAATATAATTTAGTTTGCCTATAAAAAGTTAATTTCCCTAAATTGTAATATACCGTAATGATTATCAAGATGATGAAATGATTTAAATACATAACCTATCTCTTATAGAAATGACTTCTTAGATATCATGAATTTTCTGAAGAGTTTGACCCTGAAAAATGAGGAGGAGAAGAATGAATTCTTCAAGTAAGCTTTCCTCTCAAATACATCATTTTATTAGGATGATGACATGATGTGCTTAAATAACTGTGTGCTTCTGCAGGTTTCTCTTGGACCGAGTTCAGAACCTCCCAGAGATGTTAATTGCTACACGTCTGGCGCCTAAACTGCTCAATTCTTTAGTGTTTGCTGAGCCCATGGCAGTGAAAAGCTTTCTTCCTCGCCTCCTACGGCCCAAGCAAGGTAAAAACCAGTCGGTAAACTTTTAGGAGATGCTTACCTGCACTCTTCATTAGTCTCAGTGGTGATCTGTTTTCTGATGTACAGACTCGAGTGTAAGCGCTGGAGAGGAGTGTCTTCTGTCTTTGTCTTTGTATCGGAGATACGTGGTTCCTCAGCTCCTCAAGCTCTATAGGATGAACGAGGAACACGTCAGGATTGTGCTTCTCTCCCACATTCACATCTATGCAGAGTTCTTTCCTCATGAAGAACTCAAAAAACAGATTCTTCCTCAGGTACTTTGAGAATGTTTGTGCTTGTATCAACAGCTTAGTACTACTGTATACTTGTTTAGAGAAATTCATAATGTTTGATTGTTTGTTATTTCCCACACTTTATCATGCAGGTTTTGCTGGGAATGAGGGATACAAATGACTCACTCGTCGCTCTGACACTACAGAGCTTGGCTGTGCTTGTCCCGTTGCTGGGTGCCCAAGTGGTTGTTGGTGGGGAGAGGACAAAAGTTTTTAAACGGACTACGCCAAACTTCCCCAAGTCCACAGAGGTCACCCCAGAGAGTAAGTATCCTGTAGCTGGATTCTCATTTATCAGTAAAAGTCTTCTTAATGGCTAATGTATTTATAAATCAAATTCAGGTGCTCAGGTATGAAACACTTTTGATGGTACTACTAACATTATTTTCAGGCCACTGGAGGACGCTGCTGCATAAAATTTTACAAAACGATCGGTTTTTCTTTCCCTAAAAGAGCAGCTGAATGCACCACACTTTAAAACAAAAGAATAGAGATTAATCACATTGATTATAAACCGATAAAGACATTTTTAATGTAAAAAAGAAAAAGTATACTCATCTAACTTTTTCCTCTGCAGCATCGCCTGTGCACACTTTAAAAAATGTTTTTAGATTAATCCCATTGATTATGAACAGATAAAGACATTTTTAATGTAAAAAAAAAAAAAAAAAAACGTATACACTCATCTAACTTTTTCCTCTGCAGCATCGCCTGTGCATATTGTTGGGCCATTGCATCCCTATATCTCACAACCACCAAAAGTTCTGAATGTGTTCCCTAAGGGCTCAGAGGACAAAAAGGTTGTTTTAGAAAATATGTACTCCTTCCAAGCAACTGAAAAAAACACTACCCAGCGCACCATTGCAGAGAGAGCAGGTATGCCACAACTGACACTTACAGTTCTGAACTGCTTTTCTCAAGCAATAATTTGTACATTTGAAAAGAAAAGCTACATTTATCTTTGATTAAATGTATTTGTCACTACTTGGTGTTTGAATGTGCAACCCTTCTAAAACAAGTGGTCTATCCAGCATTAAGCAGCGAGATGTCATTCCCTTTGAATGGGTACAAAATTGGCAGACCGGCTGTGGACAGCATGAAAAGTAATGGAGCGGTGAGATCTGATGAAGACTGGCCTAACTGGAGTGACACAGAGGAGGCAGAGAAAGACAAGAGCCAATCAGGCCAGATCAGCATTCGGTCGGCAGACATCTCAGATCAGAGCAACTCTGCTATGCCAGCTGACAATGAGGATGAGAGCAAGGAACCCTGGGGATGATTTCGAGGACTCAGAAGTGACGTCAGGACCTTCCACTGCTTTACCAGTCTTTGTACCAAAGACATCAACAAAAAGCAGTGCGTCATCTCCTCCGAAGCAATCAAAAGCACTCAAACTGAACCCTAGTGTTAAAAGTGTTCCAGATCATAACCATACCTCATCATGGGACACCAGCTGGGACCAGGGAACTGACACCCTCAAACCCAGCAAAACAAGCTTGGCATCCGTGCCCAAGCCAAAAAGCACAATCAAAAGCCCTGAAGCTGGACGTCTCGGGGAGGAGTTCACAATTGCAGTGAAGAAGAAGCCAGGGAAAGATCCAGAACTAGACTTCTTTGCAGACATGGTCCCAGATATAAAGCTGTCTTCCTCATCTTTTCTGCTCCCTGTGGAGAGCTCAGCTAGTGAACCCATCACGGGACACACAACATCAGACCCATCGATAGATGGACTAAGCCTCACTGGCAAGTTTGCTGCAGCCGACTTGACTGAAGTAAGTTCAGCTGTGCAAGCAAGCATTTATTTTTATAACTACAGTATGACGGTGAATAACATTGAAGCGTGCGCTGAACTTCTATTTTGTTTTCACAGACGGAGGCAGAAGGTTGGGATGATGACCTCAACTGGGAAGATGAGAACGCATGGTGATCAGCTTGGTCCTTTACACAAAGCCATATGACAGAGATTCCCATACAAAAACAGTTACATATTCCATCATGACATTGCCACTAAAGACCAACCTAGACCACAACTTGACATAAAAATGTAGTAATTAAGAACTAGAATTTAAGAGAGTAGTGTCTATTTTCAGATTCCCCCACCCAGTCCAATATTATAATCACTCTACTGTCACCATAGAAATTGTTTGTCTACTGAAAAAGATTGTGCCGTTTAGTTTTTTCAAGATAGCATGACGGACCTAAATATGCCAAATTCTATTAGGAATCTTTCAGTTATGTCGCATAGAAAAGGGGTACATAACTTGAAAATACATCTACTTCTAATGTTGGTTTTATTTGTGCCATACAGCTTTCTTTTTTTATGTTCGATGAGCCTTAGAGGACAGACAGCCTCAACTTGAGAAAAAAATGCATACTCTAACTTGTTCACTAGATTTGGGTGAGAGCCTGACATAATTTATTTGTATTATCAGCTGCTGATTAAATAAAATGGTTTTATGGTATTTGACCACCTTTGATTCCTTTCGACATGTACAGATTTGTTTTACATTGACTATGACATTTAAAACAAATAAAATATCTGCCACTGACTTAAGGTTAAAGTTGACACTACACTGACAGACACCAACCAAAGCCAGCAGACATATTTGTTGGATGTCAGAGCAGTGTTAGCTCAGTGGTTGGTATTTGTTTTCAGTGAACATGTTCAATCTGTGTTTGTCGGGTTATGGAATGTCTGGGCACTATGGTATGATTTTTATGGTATCAACAAAATTATTTAATCTGGCGATTGTTGGTGTCTGTGCAGAGTGAACTAGCATTTATAATGATTTACAATTCAAAATTGCAGCCATGATGTCATTGTAATTTTTAAATTCTGAATTGCAATGTCTCATTTCTTGCATTTACTTCCCATATCTATTTAAAGTCATTTATTTTGTAAATGCATATAGATCTTATTGTGAACAATTCATCCATGTTTTTTGAATTACCTCATAACTAATTTAGTTAGTTTAAACCCCACCCCTCCCTCAACAAGCTCGCATTAATTTTCAAGTGCAACGGCCACATCTCAACAACAACCAACGTTACACACTGATGCATGTTAAAACATGGAAGAAAAGATCTGGCACTACTTCTGTTTCATTGAACTAACCCTTGTAACCATGTAACTGCCTTTACACTTAATGGTATGTTGATTTTCATGCACAACCAAAAGAAATGGCTGCTGAGCATCACAACAACAGCAAGGACTAGTATTTCTTAATTAGGATAATGGGATGGTGGCATTAATATGGTACATTTATGTCATGTTGAGTCAGAATCTAATAATTATAATAATTCCGACATAGTGCTAAATGCACCATTAAATGGGACACTTCAGACTTAAAGATGTAATGTCAATATCCACAAGAATAACAAATACTAGAAGCTATAAAATCTACAAAACAATACATTTTAATAAAGTTTAATAAACAATGAAATGGTCTTTTGGAGTTACCCTTCTCCATATAAACTTCTATACAAATATCTTAGGTGACATCAACAAATGTAGTGGTATGGAACAGACAAGCAAGTGTTGTGTTAAAAGCCGCCAGAGGTAGAGGTGGTGTTGTGGTTGAATCAGGGCTGCTGTTCTGTAGAGGTGTTGATTTGAGTTATCAGTGTCTGTAAGACCTGAAGTCTGGTCCTGACCCACACTGGAGGGGACGGGCTGTGGCCAGGGCCCTCTATAGCCTGCAGGGCTTTCAAGGCACTTTCTGCTGTCTGGAGGTATCGCTCATACTCCTCTTCTGTGTTGGTCTCCTGTCTTGCCTTTTTCGGACACGGCTGGCACAGAAGAAGAATTATAGAATTAGTCATTCAAGTTTTTTTCCATCGGTATGTCAGGCAGAAAAGTAAGACATCCTTTCACTCATTTACCTCCTCAGTAATTTGCATGTGATCAGATGAGCTGTTCTCACACTCCATTTGCTCACAGTGTTTCTCTATTATACTCCTCCACTCCTTGAGACGTTCTAGTCTCAATTCCTCAGACTCCTGCAGTGAGACGGTCTATAGAAAGTAATACAATAATCTATAAGGAACAGAACAAGAAAAAATTATACATTTAAAGTTTATGCATATCTCACTTGTTACCTTACTGAGGAAGTTTAACACTTTGGTTTTGACCTCCTCTGATGTCAGTGTTTGAGAAATCACTTCCTCGTGGTTGGTTATCTTAAAAGTTGAAAAAGAGACGTGAGCTGGAGTACAAATCACCTTAATACTAATATATATATATATATATATATATACACATAAAAAAATAAATGGATGAGATGTTAGGTTTTTCAACAAGTAAATAAATATTAATAATGAAAAGAGTTCTTGAGAGACTCGGTTATTGTGTTGTGTTTCAAAAATGTTTTATTATACATTCACTTCTGATTTATTCAAATACAAATTTAACAATTAAGGTTACTGTTCGTTTAATAAATAAAAAAACCCACCTGGTTAAAAATGGTTATATAATGGGAAATTTCTGACCTCTGCAAAGATGCCAAATGCCTCCAGGACATGATGGAGTATCAGCCAGGATGGGTGAGTCAGGAGACCATTAAACAGAGCACTGATTCTGGGCAAAACTTGGCACTGCAGTCACACACATACATATTTATACACACACAAAGAGAAATGACTAAATGAAAGAGACTCATTTGTGATCTTAAAAAACATCTTACTCATATTCCACATATACCTGAATATTTGGAGGAAAAAATACTTTTCCCATGGAAGCAAGGAACCCCAAACCAGCTAAAAGCAGGTCATCAGAGCATTTCTGGATAGTCAAACCATTCAAACATGAAACAGCCTGAAAAAAAAAACACTGAAATCATTAATTTGATTTAAAAAAAATCTAATTAACAAAGATAAATGAAGCTTTAAAAGAAAGAAAACTATGAAGGTTCTAAAGATACACAGTAAAAGTAGAGTTGAAAGAAATGGAAAATGACCCACTGAATGTAATGTTAAAAGATCACCTGAACGATGACATGTGGCTCTACACTTTTGATCAGAACAGCTGACAATGACAGGAGTAGCTTCACAGTGCACTGGAGAGGAGGATGAACCTGCACCTGATATTAGTGAAGAAAAACTATGAAGAGAAACTACAAACCCAGTAACAACCGAATTAAGAACAATTCTTAATTTTCTCATGCCACCCCTGTAAGTGCAACTGCTTAATATGAAGGGCCCTATTTTAACGATCTAAGCGCGTGGTCTAAAGCTCACGGCGCAAGTGCACTTAAGGCGTGTCCAAATCCACTTTTGATAGATTAACGACGGGAAAAATGGTCGGGGCAGCAGACGCATGGTCTAAAAGGGTTGTCCCTATTCTCTTAATGAGTATTGGGTGTGTTTTGAGCATAACGTGCAATAAACCAACCAGAGTCTCATCTCCCAATCCCTTTAAAAGCCAGTTGCGCTAGCGCCACACGGGATGCTATTTACATGGTGGAATTTGCAAGCGGAAAGACCGAACGCGTCTCCAGAGAGGAAACGGATCTGCTCGTGCACAAGGTTAAAGCACGTGAGCAGCCCATCTACGGGACAAGCCGGATTCCACCATATCTTTATGTTCACAATATTAATATTTTACATTGTAATCCTTTTATTTTTAATATTTGGCTAGTTTGTGTGCTGCTGGGTGTTCCTGTGTGTGTAATAAGCAGTGTACGCGTGTTGTGGATCCGGCTATAGGTGCACCTTACTAACGCACTCTTTAAGTAACAAAACATTTTTTTTTGCAGTCTATTTCTGTTGCCTCAAAATAGCAACGTGCCAACAATGCGCCTGAACAATTCGTTTTCAGACCAGCAAGCCCATGGGCACACAAATGGGTGCAAATGCATTTGCTATTTAAACAACATGGCACAGGACGTGAAAATGATAACTGCGTTGGGCTGAAATTAGCAAAAAACACTTGCGTCGCGCCTGGTGCCGGGTGTAAGATAGGGCCTATAAACTTAAACTTAGTCTGTGTAAAACTATACACAAGCTTTCACAAATATGGGGTCGGTAAGATTTTTAAATGTTTATGAAAAGTCTCTTGTGCTCACCAAGGCTGCATTTATTTGATTAAAAATACAGTAAAAGCATTAATATTGCGAAAAACTACTACATTTTAAAATTACCTATTCTATTTTAATGTTTTAAAATATTTTATGATGTAATTTACTCCTATGATTATACTCACAATTCTGACATTATTTCTCGCAATTGTGAGTTTATATCACAAAATTATTATAATTTTTTTTCCTTTCCTGGGAAAAGAAGTCAGAATTGTGAGTTTATATCTCGAAATCCTGACTTTATAACCCGTAACTGCGACTTTATATCTCGCAATTCGGCCTTTGTATCATGCAATTCTGAGGGAAAAAAGTCAGAATTGCAAGATGTGAACTCGCAATTGCAAGAAAAAAAAGCTTCCATATCAGTGTCACATGATCCTTCAGTAATCATTCTAATATGCTGATTTGGAGCTCAAGAAACATTTCTTACAATTGCAATTTTGAAAACAGTTATTCTGCAGACCCATTCACTTGTGCTTGCTGAATAACAGGTGAGTCAGGAGACAGCATATATAGGGCTGGGCGATATGTAAAAAATATTTTATCGATAATCGCCTTAAAAAATATCGCGATATCCGATAATATCATCTACCCAAACCCTGCCCAGCCGGAGACAACGCTACCGACATACACCGTTAAAAAGTCATGTTGAGTTTGGCTGCACTTTATCTAATGATAGCCTGCAAATTAATTAGTTTAATTGAATGATTGAAACGTTAAAGATTTTACTTTGGTTAGTTTGAGCATAAAACATTAGCTTTGCTGTTATGTTAGTGTTGCTAATCATTTCCACACTGTTCTATCGCATGTGTTTGAAACGGATTTCGTTTCGCGAGGAGAAATATTAAATATAACTGAACAGAAGACAATTTGGTGATTGTAATGGTGAATGCATGTTGATGTTATAGCAAGTGGCTTGCCTATTTGTTTTTCATAACGTCCGATGTTTCTCTTTTTTTTGGGGCGGTACGCCTACCTATCGCCTGATTTAATGATGATCAGTTTAATTTCCTAATATGTAGTGCTGTTTTTAAACTTGTATTTAAACTTTACTATATTTATTATTTGTCTAAAATTAGGAATTAAAAGCGATTTTTTCATTCTGCATGAGTAAAAAGGTTTTCCCCTCCTCCTTTTTGGTCTAATAGAGTTCCAATGTCACCGCCGTTTACAAAATAAAAATGTTAGCTTTAGCTATTTATTTAGAGACAGAAGTCATTAAAAGTTATGGATATTATTTTCTTGTGTTATTTTTTTATTTAAAGCAAAGTATAACGCTTCCAATAGCCTGTAACGGAGCTGCCAACATAAACTCCGAATGCGTGCATGAGAGATTCAAATCAACGAAATGTCTTCATCCGTTGCAATATAACGTAATTTTAATTTTAATTACAATGGTCATGTTTTGTAGGCTATATCTCTGCTTTTCTAAATTAACAGGATAGTTTATTTTTTTCATCTGCAGAACAAAATTGTATAAAAACAAATAGCATATGAATAAAATTAAAATAATTTAAAGATCAAGAAATCCAGAAAAAAAAATGTTTAACAAAATTACGAAAGTAAGGATAATGTATGACCGGGAACGCATAAGGTCTCGGCTACACAGAGATGTTGTCGTTAGAGCAGTCAGCACCGAAAAACGGGCATATAATGTTAGTTAAAGTTACAAAAGTTCAGTGAGTTATTTTCTTTTTCCTTTGTTTTTTGATCATCATTAATGGTGGCAGCGAGTATTTTTCTTTCTCCACCGAAGACAAAATCGACTGTGATTACGGGGATATTTGAACTTGAAAAAAGGTGTGTAGGCTACTGACGTCTTTCTGTGGTTGAAACAACTATTCTTCTGATGTTTATTCATGTTTATTTGATTCTATAAATGAACTAACGATAATTGTGAGATATAATTCTGTGTGTATGTGTCCGTGCACTATGTGAGATGCGGCTCGTTGTTTGAGTGCGCAGCTCAGAACACATCGCGCGTGCAGAAGTGTTCTTTCGTCTTGCGCTTTCTATCAAGAATTCTATCAAGAAGAATCGATTTTCTATTCCTAATGCTAATCCTAACTATAAGAAATATTTCATTCATATTATTGCATGTGAATAAATATGTCTATAGGGCTATGTGAAATATAGGCTATGTCATTTTTTTATATCGACGATTATCGTCTAGAAACGAATGTTATAATCGACATCGCGATACTTGGGAGACATCGTCGATATACGATAATATCGTCATATCGCCCAGCCCTATAGCACAATATTAATATATTAACAATATATAATGAGTGTAAACTTCATGAATGAAATGAGCAGAGTGCGATCGCAAATCAAATAGCCGCGTTGCAGTCTGTGTCTCTCAGAAATCAGGGCTGTGACAAGAGTGATATCTGTCACTATTGATCCATTTAATGCATCCTTGCTGAATAAGTGTCAATTTCTATTGGGGAATAAAATACTTTTAAACAGTTGTGTATATGTGAAATCTGGTCACCTGGTTGCTACTCATGCGACTCCACAGCTGAGAGATGATCTTTACAGAAGACAGCACACATTCAGCCTGCAGGCTGCTACCTCCCATCACCAGCAGCACACAGCCCAGTATTCGGTTCTGGATCACAAAGAGAAACAAGTGTTAAAAGTGGGTAAAGGGCATATTTATATGTTTTTTAAGAGCAGGGTGTGAAATATAATTGACACACTGTGGATGTGTTAATCTACAACACAATAAACCCTTAAACATTGGAATAAAAATAAAAGTTCCTGAGTTTTCCATGGCCAAAGTTTATAAGTGCAGGCTTTTGTTTTGTGTCCATATCAAAACTTTAATCTACAAAAGCCCTTATCAGAATTTGTTCAGGGTAAAACACATTCACAGCCTTGGAACTTAAATCTGGATCCAAGCCTCTCCACTTCCTCTGCTTTCAGATGATTAGCACAGATGGATAAATATGGGCATCTTGAGTAATGAACTATCTGTGTTTAGGTAGAGTTTATATGCCAGCATTTTTGATGGTTGTAAAATCAAGGCTTTATGTGATTCAAAATTATGGCAAACATCCTGTTAAGTATTAAAAGTTTATGTGGTTGGTGGCAGCACTGTCACTTCAGTTCCCTCACCAGTCTTGGTATATCTCCCAGCCTGTGGCCACTATTCTGCCATTCCTGCAGCACAACAGAAGCCCTGGCGAGCACCTCTTCCTCCACCTGCATGCGTGCCTCCACACAAAGACACCTCAGCAGAGTGTGACGCCACACACACACGTTCTCCTCCTGAGAGGGAGGGAAGCGCTCCACAAACTCCACCTGTCACAAAAACACTTCATCATACTTAGAAATGTACCATTTTGCTACCTTCAAAACAAAGACAGAGCAAAGTGTGGGTACATAAATAAACAATATTAGCAAGCCAAAAAACTAACAAACTCAAACTCAAAACTATCAATGTTCTGAGGAAGTGTTCTGCAGTCGTGTTCATATGCTATATCTGGACAAGAGAAAAAGAAACTAACCTGGTGTTTTGGAGTCATGAGAAAGAGCAGGCGTCTAAGCAGCAGGGCCAAGTGAAACAGCTGATAACCCTCACCAGGACATGACCTTATCTAGACAGTACAACAACAATACAGGTCACGGAAGCAACTAGTTCTCTACTTAAGGCAATATATGTAATGGAAATATGTTCAGCAAAATATTCAAACTTAAAGAACTCTTAAGAAAAAATTATTTTGTCTAAACACTCTCAAAAAGTTAAATTACAATGGGTCCAAATAGTATTCAGTCACCTTAAAATGTCAATAGAAAGATGCAATAGATTATCAAATAAAATATTAAGAAGATAGGACAAGTATAGTAAAGGCATTTATGTATATTTCCATTTCAAACAAATGCTGTTCTTTAACTTTCTATTAATCAAAGAATCATGAAAAAATTTATCAGTTGCCACAAAAACATTAAGCAGCACAGCTGTTAACAATATTGATATTAATAATAAATGTTTCTTGAGCAATGTTTAGCATATGTGACCCTGAAGACTGGACTAATGATGACTGATGTTTCTGAAGATAATTGCCAAATTAATAAAAAAATTTTTTAAATATATTAAAACAGAAGACTGCCGTTTAATTGCAATAATATTTCACAATATTACTGTATTTTTAATCAAATAAATATAGTCTTGGTGAGCATAAGAGACTTCTTTAAAAATGTTACTGGCCTCAAACTTTTGTGTGTGTGTATGTGTGTGTGTGTGTGTGTGTGTGTGTGTGTAAACCATAGAATACAAGTTGTTCATTCAACACTTAATTAATGACATTTACAATAACACCAAGCACTCAAGACAAATGCTACTAGAGTGTTGTGATAGACAGGTGTGTTCTTCACCATGTACTTTTGACACTATTTGTCAGCTGAGTCTGGGTGTAAGAGAGAAAAAGGGTCCCCTGTGGTCCCTCATCCCAGACAGGTTTTCAGAAAATCACAAGAGCACAGAAAACGTCACATTCCCAACAGACTCCACTCACCAGGTGAGCAATAAGGAGAACATGGTGAAAACACAACTCGGCCGTGCCATACCTGAAGAGAAAAAGAGAGAACAACTCTGATATTGCACATAAATGTGTACTTCTTGCATTCTTCAGTGGATGTTTTCTTTCCTCCTTGCCTAACATTGACACAAGTCTTAGTAAAGGATGGTTATCAACATATCTGCGGGGGTAAATAGAAAGTTCTAAATGACTCCTGAACCAACTTTGGAATTTTCTAATATATTAAACACAGGAATGTCCCCTGATTGCTCATGCTAAAGGTTACTGTGACAGCTCTGGAAAGTGGTAGTCATAGAAGTCCGATGGTCTATGCTCCTGGGTGTGTGTATCTGTACTTACCGTGCCAGGAAACACCAGACATCTGTGGCCAAGACAGCCGTCTGTGTGTCTGCCTGTAATACACCAGCTAATAGTGACCGCTCCTTGAAGAAGGAAACAGAAATGACTGCAATATTATGTGGCGTTTTCTTTTTCTGATTAAATGTATTAATACAGGGGTTTTCAAAGTTGGGCCGCCAGGGGGGCCACAGCAAGTTGGAAGAAAAAAAAAGGTAAAAACCGTACAAATATTTATATCATTATGAGTATTGTTATGAAATAGCATTATAATAATTTGTCGTATAGCCTGTCTGAACATTATACTTTTAATGCTAATATTTTAGAGATATTAGCATCTCGCGACGCCAACTGGCCGGTCAGTCTGACATATGCCGTTTTTATGCCAGTCAAATGCACTCGGGCGCCGCAACATCAGCATCATACGTGCACACGGAGCGCACATGTAGGGAACCTCGTGAATTACGGACGTTTCAGACCGCAAGCGTGAGTGGCGGGTGAGTACGCATATTTTTCCGGCATGCATGTTAATCAATGAGTGCATTCACACCACGAGCAGGAGAGTCGCGTGAGCAGCAGTTAAGCGCGGGTTTCGGCACTGAGTCTATTTTTGCTGCGGAGCTCACGGTCAATTAAAGTAAAAGCACACTTTTGATGGACAAAATAAATATGATTTCACACAAAAAGTGCCTAAAATGCACAGATTTTGCATGTTTTAACAAGAACTGGAGAAGACTAAAATATGTATAGAAAATTAACCCATTTAAAATTGACTTCATTATTCAGCTTGGGTAAAACTATATGGTGTTTTATAAAAAATTATAATATAGAAAATAAATATTTGTGTGTGCTGTAAAGTGGTTAGAAAAAATTAAATCGGAATTGGCTAAAATCTGTATCGGCAGGTCAATCTCAATGAAAAATCGAAATCGGCCTAGAAAATTGTAATCGGTGCATCTCTATAATCTTTCTGACAGGCTGGTATCAAACACCATCACATAATTTGATGTTTACCTAGATGTATTATTAATTTATCTCTACATTTGCCGTAGTATTGTCGATGGGTTCAATAACACATCTTGCAAAAGGGGGGCCTTGGCCAGAACCTAGTGATATTTGGGGGGCCTTGTCATGGACAAGTTTGGGAACCCCTGTATTAATAAGTACCAGCTATTTGTCAGTTGGCCAATAGAAAATGATTTTAGCATTCAATATCTAATAATACTTTGGGCATAAATGGGAGAATTTAAAAGCTAATATTAAAAGTAATGAGTCATCTTCTTTCTTTGTTTTCTCTGAGAGAGCAGTGTTACCATAAAGTGATCATAAAAATAGCATGAGAAAATAATTATGTCAAGAAGACTAAAGACTGAACTAAATTGTCTAAAATGTCACGTCATCCAGACAGAAACGTCAAGCTTTGTTAGTACACAGAATTCAATAAATGTTCAAAAGAGATCACTGACCAGTGGAGGGAAGTGTTGCGCGGGCAGCACAGCCACATAAGCACACATATGCACACACACATGCTGGTGCAGACTGACTCTACCCTGAGCCTGCCCTCTCAGCATTACCCCCGGTAACCACACTGGAACTAGACGCTCCAACATACAATGCCTGAAACTCTGCAACACGGCCTCAAACACAGACCATCTGAGGAAAGAGAGAGTTTTTGCTGGTATTATGTACTTTAGCTAAAAACACTAGAAAACAAATGTTGTTTTAAGTATGGACCATTTCCAGGATTGACATGCAGAAGTAAACAATACCGGTGAGATTTTTTCTCTCTTTTATTCAGCAAGCATTTGTTATATTGATGATGAAAAGTGACATTTACAGTGTTAGTTCACCCAAAAATAAGTGGTAAATAAGCACTCGCGAACTTTGTGTTCCGAAGATGAATGAAAGTCTTACGGGTTTGGAAGGTGATTAATTGACGACAGAATTTTCTTTTTTGGGTGAACTAACCCTTTAAGACTTCAACACTATTAAACAATTTAAAGTCACAAATGATAATATCACTTTAAAATGATTCTCACATAAAAATATACTTTAGACATTTCAAACTTAAGACTACTGATTTAATTATAATGTTACATTTTATAATAAATTATATTTAATAATAATTAATGTAATTACAAATAAAACTGAAAACGTTCGCCAAGCCAATTCTGGAAAGGCTGTACAGTTAATAATGCAATAAACTCAACTGCAGCAATGTTGACTAGTTTAATCGACACATTTATCTTGCTAAATTAAACAATTGTAAAGTACCTGGGAGTTTCCTCCGAAAATTGGCTGCCATCACTCCACAGCCGCAGCACCTCCTCTTGCTGGGAGGAGAGTTTACCCAGTATATTCACCAGTAGCAGACACTGTGGTAGACAAAGCTCTGTACTGCTCTCTATAATACACAAACAACAAAAAACAGGTCTGGCTCAAAATCTTTACGTTTTGAAATGTTTACGAAAACATTCGGAAATGTGTTCTATGTATGAAGTCCTGCACATAATTTGTTCCCTCATTCTAATGTAGTTAAATATGGGCCATGATTTACCTAAATTAAGGGAATTAATTAAGTTTCAGTAGTTTACAGCATGGAATAAGTATAGAATGTTTTTCGCTTACCTATGAACCTGTAATTAGTCTGAAATTGTCACATGTGACATTACAAATAAAAAGGAATTTTACTGATAACTAACATCACAGACATAAAGTGCAACTCCACATGTTGCAGTGAAGGATGCATTGCCCTGTAATAATGAAAGGCCAAAAGCGATTGTTCAATATAAATGACCTGGAAGGCACAGGATGTGCACTCAGCAATGTGCCCATGGACCGTCGGTCTCTCTGGATTTCTTATATAACCATGTCCTTGACATGAAAGAAATTCATCACTTAATCTTTTCACCCTCCAGAGACTATGCCAACAGTGGCCAATCACTCATATAACAAACAGCACAACAAACTTAATGACCAGGCTGAGTGATATATGATCTTGCATTGGACAACATTTTTGGAGGAAATGTTAAAAGAATGTTCCAGGGTTCAAGAGGACACTGGAAGTTTGCAATAAGAAGCTCACGGTGGTCTGGGTCCAGGACAGACTGAGCAAAGGGTTGGAAGGACATCAGCTGTGTCAGCATGGCATCTAAGGGAACCAGGACAGCCACTCTCAGCTCCTCACTGAGGGTAGGAGGCACAGATGGGGCACATACAGACGGGGGGAACTTGCTAAGGAGGGGAAAACCACAAGTTCAATTAGACAAAATGGACAAAACAAGGAGGGGGGAAATATGAACTTTGATTTTAAAATTAAAATCCCCATGTTGGGTGTTGACCTTATGCAATATATATTTGATTACCTGTGGATTTGGAGATACAACTGGTGAAATCGACAGCAAGACTTGGCAAGAAATGCTTGAAACTCCTATCAAATGAAAAAAAATAATAATAATACTTTATAACTTACTAATCATGGTTATGATGAATACATTTAGTTTTTCCCTAAGTTACCTTTGTGTAGTGGACTAATGTGTTGGCAAAAAACCTACACATCTTTGTTGCTTTTTGGAAAAGCTTGTAGTCTGGACAGTGCACAACTTCCTATGAGAAACAAAAGGAGGAAGGCAGATATGAGTTTACTTTTTATATAAAAACACAAAAAAGTCCCTGACGCACATTTCTAGGTTACCATTATTACCATAGAATATACCATAGCAACCAATAAATAAATCACAATCTCTGTTAAAAAAAAAAAAAAAAAAGACAGACACTGCTCTGTTGAATTTTTACTAGTGTTCAACCAATATTGATTTTTTTTATGGTCGATATTTTAGGGCAGGGTGGTCGATGGCTGATATAAAGCCGGAATATATATATATATATATATATATATATATATATATATATATATATATATATATATATATATATCTCACACTAATTTAAAAATAGCAAAAACACCTGCTGAAATTTATTTTACTTAATATTTACTAAATTAGAACAAAATAATTTGAAAATTAATGGAAAAAATAAACCGTCTTATACTTTAGGTGGAAACTTCTTGATTATGTAATTAAATTGAAGTATTTTCAACAACTAAATAATATTTTTTTTTTTACAGTAATCTGGTTAATTTGTGTGCAGTCTGGGAATTAGGCCTGTCGTGATAATTACTATATCTTCTTATCCCACGATATGTGGACATGACCTCGAATTATTGCCCATTATGTTTGTTTAACCCTCTGGGGTCGGCAATCACGCCGGCGTGATTTGCGCGATTTTTTTCACATAGCAGCTGAATAGACTTAAAATACTCCGTCAGGTATGGTCATACAGACTTAATAAATATGAAAAAAGATTCTGTGAGATGTCTACTTTTGTATGTGTCCACTTACAATCAAAACAAAACGTGCTTTTGTAAAATAAAGAAATTAAACAGGGTGTGCTTTCTGCCTCTCCGTCTCGTGAACTTTTTTTTCTTGAGCACGTCTCTAAACATAAACAAAACTCAGCGAATACTTCACACATTTGTAAGCTCTATATATTTATAATCATTTAAGTGTGTAGTTTTAAATGATCTGATTCAAAACGAAAACAAATATTCTCTGTTTAAGTAATTTGTATAAAACCAACAAGATATTCAGTTTCTCTAAACCATTGCTCATTAGTTTTAATGTGACCACACCCACACGCGCAAAAGATATAGAGATGCAAATCATCCATGCGTTGCGCGAACGCGCCCATTACATCAACAACAAAGCGGCAAACTTTATCAGTCCTCTGAAGTCGTTGAGTTTGGAAGACACGCTGTGAGATTATTGGGTTTACATCAGAAGAAGAAGAACGCGATTTGAAGACAAGAACGATTTTAAGGTAAGAAATAATTCTGAATTATATTAGTTAGTGTTATTGTTGCATATAAACTTCACATTGCCATTGAACTGTTGCTCGATGCTTCAGTGAATGTTCCCTGCACGCGCTGTGATTTCATAATCTCATATCGATTGTAAACATTTGAAGTAACATATGATAATCAATATGTTTTTCTCTAGTGTAGTGTTACTGAAGTGTTCCTTTTTAGGGAGCTACCCATCCTGCTGAGTTCAACATGAGCATGAGGAGGTAAAGTGAAAAATCAAACACCTTGGAAATGACAGGTATGTACTATGTTTCAGGAAAGGAAAGGTGTGTGACTGGTTAAGTCTCTGTCTTTAGTTCAGTGTGTTAAATAATGTGCTTTTTTGCCATTTGTTGTGTATCTTTGGATTATGTTGTGTTGTAAATAAATTCAAACAATCAAAAAGCCATTCTTTTTTAAATCTCCTCATTCTTTGTGCAAGGTAATGTAATGATAGCGCCTGAGAGCTCCTAATAGGGCCATTATGGGAGGCTCTTTGTCTTTTCTCAGGTGTGAAACACTCAATATTCATGGTGGTTAACGCCTCCTCGCATAAAGCTTTCTTACACAAGACATGTCATACAAATTTTAAATCAATATATTGTCTTATCTGAATGAGTATTCAGGATGATTTTCACATAGTTTTGGAGCAAATATTCTAGGCTACGTGATACAATTTTCAAAAGCCTTGCGAAGAAATAATCAGTTTGAATTTCATTACATTATTTCAGTGACTTTTTTTTGGGTCATTTTCACAAACCACGCATAAATGTTATTATCTCAAATCTACAAACTTTTACATACATGCTGCTGACATATTATTGTAGCAGAGTTTGTGCTGAATGCAGTGTAATAATACTTTAGCCATGAAAATGTCACAAGTAACAGAAATAAGCACAGATGTTAGAGCATGTCAGAACACCTCCAGGACCCAGAAAACACCTCAGACCCCAGAGGGTTAAACTGATTGTCATCAACAATTTAGCTGATCACGCGGCATCTGTCTTCTCATCTGCTTTTTGTGTAAGAGGCGAAAGCCTCAGGCAGCTCCTCCACACACACAGAGCGGATACCAACAGGTGAAGAAAAGACATTACCGGTACTCATGGCGTTATAGTTTTTTCCTGACAACTACAGAAAGTCCAAATGGACACGGTTTTAAAGCCGCAATCTACTGTTCAGCAGCAAATAAAAACCGTGAAAGCGTGAAATGGAGCATGCTCACCAATAGCATTCACTGATAGTTTTTCTGTAACGGATATGACAGATGTGTTTGACCATTGTGCTTGCGTCTTTTGCAGCATCTCGAGCATGACACGGTGTTATAAACCTGTTAAAAGTTAAAATGCGTCTCTAGAAAAATTTATTTGGCAGCAGATCTGATGAGGCATCTGTGCCTATGTTCATATGGACATCTGAATGAGACACTTTAAAACTCTAAGATGACAATGTCAAACATGATAGTTTGCACTTCTGTTTACAAATATTTTTATATTATTTATTCAAGTTTTATATATTTTTATCATTTCAAGCATCTAATTATTCTTTAGAATGAAAAGTTCTTAGTTTTTTGAACGTATTTGAACTGAGGAGTCTACTTCACCTGTAGGTTTGCCTGTTGGATCTGTTGAGCCAGCTCAAGACAGTTCTGGACAGACGTACACAGGTCTTCACACAATGAGAAGGCTATGTCAGTGTGGTGAAGCTGATCTTCTACAAGAGACTGGTACTTCACACTCTGTCTGAAACCAAATACAAACAGAGTATACATTTTTTTATCATTTATTTCTTCATACAAATTTTAGATTTAATAAAGTATGATTACATTTAATAATATAGTATTTTTTTCCTACTATAATGTTTGATTACCAACATTCTTCAAAATATCTTCTTTTGAGGTCAAGAGAAGAAAGAAACTCATACAAGTTTGGAACAACTTGAGGGTGAGTAAATGATGACAATTTTTATTTTTGGGTGACCTGTCCCTTTAAACTACGCAGTTTGCGGGGTCCACTTGTTTAAGCAGCAATGGAAGGAAAAACAGATCAGAGTGGGAACGTTTTACTGAAATATTTAAACAACCAATCAAATGCTGGGTATGCGATATGTAACGGCTATGAAGCGCTGTATGTATATGACAATAAACAATTAAAGCCTATATCCAGCATAAAGCATTTCATTTCTTGTGTGTGTTCGGGAAGTTGCAGTGAGAGAAAGAGGGACAATTTAAGTTCGAAGGGGGTAAAGCCTATGTTTAGGCTATTAAGGAAATATAATTTTGCAAAAAGAGAACTTTTACTTTGAATAAATATTCATTTTAAAGCAGCCAATTTCAGTGTAATGTGTTATCACGCTTTAACACTGAGAATTGGAGTTATGGTAATGTGACGATCGGATGCGGATATCTAAATCAGAGAAAATCATAGGTTCAGGTGGGTGGGCGGTGAATGATTTATTTTTAAAAGCGGATTCGGGTGATGTTGGAGCTGATTGTGTGTTTGGAGAAAAAAACGTCCGGTTCTGATTTATGGCTGAATGACCAGTGCATCTCTATTCATGATGCAAATTATACTCACTTAATGATAAATTTCCATGTGTTGGCATGTAGTGCAATGTCCAATCTGGATATGATCAAGCATATGTCCAGCAGACTGTGAATCACTGCAAGGCAAGGCAAGCCAAACAAAACATTCAAAATAACAATTGCAAATCACATCCATCTCCTCACTAGAGATGAAACATGCATGAAACAAACATAGAATTCACATAGAAAAAACACAAACCTGTGACAATATCCGATACTTCCTCAGATGCAGTGTCATCCATGTTAATTTTTTCCAATAGTTCCATCAGACCCTTCTGCAAAGAATAGGCCTCTTTAAAAAGGCCCTGAAGTAAATCGCCCACCAATGACAGCTTTCCACTGTACATGACCTCACTGTCCTATAAACACATCAACATCATACTGAAATTAACAGCAAATACAATTCTCCACACTGTTATGTTTGCGCTAAGATGATGAGGTGTACAAGGAGGCTCTGGGTACACACACAGTTTACTTTAACATGAGGATTTATTAAACGCTTTTTCAGATACGCAACATGAGTACTAACTCATCAGCAGCAAGTACACAACTAAACCTTCTAGGGCTAATTTGCATAAACTGTACTAACAAGTGCTATAGCATACATTGTCTCTGGTTAATAGCAAAAGTACTACACAACTATAGCATACCGGTAAACACACTAAAACAGCCAACAGCATTTTTGGTGTATTTACAGGTCATGAAGACTGATGGTGCCAAAATATGTCCAGTGTACAATTTAAAAATAATGTACCTTGCAGTGCTGGAAGGTGTCTTTCAGGACTCTGAGGATGCAAGAAGGCAGAGAGCGAATGTTGTCAAAGGAGACAGACTCTTCAAATGAACTGACATGACGCACACAGCCAGAGAGGGACTCCAGGGTCTGAACCATCATCTAGACAGCAAAAACAAACAAAAAAAAAACACATCAGCAGAAAGTTCTATGAAGAAATCTGTTCCGCTGTACATAAGCTTGAAATATAATCAAATAAAGGCATATTCAAACCTTCAGTATATTTCTCAAAAATACATGCAGCTCTGTGTTCTGACTAGAAAGGCCTCCAATTTGCTTGCTGATTTCTTCCAAAAGACCTGCAAACACTTTTACCACCTGTGGATTGATCATGACAACACATAAAAACGTGCCTCGTGTTGAATATTTCACGCTATAGAAAAGGAATGGGCACAAGTACAGTGATGATTGATCATTAAAAAAATTGGTTAGCATAAAGACAGCATGCCATCCATACCAGATGACTAGTGAGACTATGACTATGGAAAGTGGACAGTGAATCACTGCGATTAATCTCATATAGGATGCATTTGGAGCTTGGATGCATATAGTTAATTCATCTGCTACCAAAGTGCTCGAGTTTACCAGTGATTTCAGCAACTAAAACAACGTCACAACTTTTTTTAATACGATTGTTTTTTTTTTTAAATAATCGTATTTCTTTCATTGCATAAAAAAACAAACATTGATGCATTATTATAAATTATTTGCAGTAGGCCTATTATTTTACTCGTACTGTTTTCATTGACAGCATGGTTTAATTAAAATCGTTTCATTATCGTCATGATTCCCAGAGTACTCAAATGTTTTTTTTTAATGAGCTATCAAATACTTGAAAGGATTTATTATTATTTTTAAATAGACATTTTTAATGGGAATTTAAAGATCAAACCTTGGGTAAGACCGTGGAGAAACATCCCGTCTCGAATTCAGATAAAGAAAGATGAGGGAGGAACTTGCTTGTGATTATCTGCAGAATATCTGTGGAGAAAAAAAAAAAAAAAAGTAGAATACAATAGGCTACTCAGGAACTTGATAAAGATAGGCCAATTAAATGTCTCAAAACCTAACTTGAATAAAGGTTTACATATATCAAGTAAAATAAAACAAAACAGATGTTTGGAGGCACCAGAGATAACGTTATGCCAGTTCAGAAAGTGAGGTACTGAAAACAGTTTAGACTTACTTGTGTGCTCTTCCCAGCTGTCAGTGTCATGATGCATGGCGTGCATGTGTCAAGGTCAGTCTTAATCGTTTTAATACACATATGACAACTAAGGCAGTCCTAAATAATCAAATACATGTTTGTGACTCCTTCCTACGTTCATACATTGCCTTAAACTACTAAAAATAATAATCTGAAGAGGAACTCAGGAAAGGATATAACTAGTTTAGGTAGGACAGTTTTGAGTTCTTGTTGACAGGTCTCCTGGCTCCACTGAGAGACCTCATCCAAAAGAGTCACTTGAGACATTGTGGTAACTTTTTTTCAAAACACACCTTTGAAAACAAAGTTTCGACGTTACACTTAGTTAACAACTACAACTAGCTTCTTACGCCGTTTTCAACTAATAGACGTTACTTAGAACTTACCAACTCACTCAGATGGATACAATAGCGCTTAATAACAAATGCATGTGATAATTATAGACAATGATGAGATCCTGAACACATATTTAGGTCTTCTGTTTTGAATTATCCTCGTTTCCTTCTGCTGCAGTGCTGGGTGATTACATTTGCCAGCACTGGATGGGGTTTCCCTATCAAAACGAAACCTGTTTGAAGACTGTTTAAAGCTATGTGTGTCGTATATAACGATATGCAAATCAAAATCGACGATTAAGTTTTTGTTCGTTTAACTAATGTACTTTATTAATAGTACGGTGCTTACGGATTCCCCTATAAATTTGATATGGTACCGCTCCAAACTTCGCGCCGTTTTAAGTTGTTTTAATTCACCTCATTTACACCGCACTCTACGGTGATTGGCCAGAATGTGGTATACTTCATTTATGGCCCAATCACAAAAGTAATGTAATTTCATCGATGTACGAGGCGGTGACACAGTGGAACAACGGTGATGAATACACAATGTTAAAAGGATTTGTCAGTGAAGGTATAGGATTTGTCAGTGAAGCGATTTTTCCAGTGTATCGTCCATGCGTGCTTCCAGTTAAGCCCACATTTAAAAGTGTCAGATAAGATCTATGGATTTTATTAAGCTGGGGTGGGGACACATTTAACGACTATAAAGCTGGGGACACAGCACACAGTAGATCCCACTTCCAGCAACGCTAACACACTTTCTTATATAAAGATGCACAAAATCTAAGCATTTTTAAATCCAACCTAAACTTTTTTTTAGGTTAGCTTTTTCATGATGGTTTAATTATTTTGTATTCCAGTGTGTTTTTGTAAAGTGACTGCATCGATTCTGAACCAAACAGTAAATAGTAGTACTTAAATATTTATTTATTAAAATTAAACCACATTTTTCACTTGACTTTTGCTCTCCCAGACCTGAAGGGGACCCACTTGGGCTTTTCCCTCCCACTGGAAACCTGCAGTGACAAATAGAGGAAACCAGTCAACACAAGTCAGAATATGAAATCTGCAGTCCTTATGGGCTTGGTCACATGCAAGATACCTAAAACTTTGGATAACACACTATCCGTCCTCAATCCACAGCTTGTGTCACAGCAGCCACACACTGGATCACTTCCATCAGAAGAGACCCATCTAAGACACAAGAGTTGTCAAGAGGATGCACGTTATACAGAACATAGAATAATCCATCAGGACTCACCCGTTTGTTCTGAAAGAACAAGCCTTATGATCCTCATCAATCTGGGACGAAGCTGCACTTGCTCTTAAAAGACAGGTGATGTAAATATGCTGAAAAGAGCCATTTTTTTAAAAAAAATGCAAGGAACCAAAAACACTTAACTTGGACCGCAACAAATAATCCTGCAATACATAAAGCACCACTGCTTTCCTGGAATCTGAAAGCCTCCAACTGAAATTGTAGTTTGTCATCTTGCACCCGGGGGTAGAAAGTTGGAGCTGGAGTCTGAATACTTTGCATCAGTGAGGCAACTGAAACACCAAGAAGTTTCATGAGGATCTCAATTTCCCCACTTATATGAAAGTTCAGAATGGGACTTCTTACCCATGATTTTCAATAAAAGAATACATAGGAGCGGAGTTCACATCAGGGCCTGCAGTGGCCACACAGTTGTCCACAAATATACGAAGGGGAATATGGTTGTACTGTTTCACAGATGTCTGAATATTCAACATGTCACCCAGGAAGAAAACATTCGAAGGCCTTTCAAACATCCAGTCATCTTAAAAGAAAGACACAATTACTGTAAAGAAACTACTAATGAAAATATTATAGAGGAAGGCAATACAAACCAGTCATGAGATTCAGAGAGAAAACCAGAATGTCCTCTGCAACCTTGGTGGATATAAACGGGATCCACGTTGGCTCCAGGTCATTACTGCTCACATTCTGTCTCCTGTAGTGAAATACTCATTTATTCATGTCCAAAAGACTTGAATGGAAAAATGACATTAGTAGTGCAAGAAGAAAAACTTGACCTGGGGTAGTGGCATTCAATGCCAATTGTAACACCACTAGACCTTACGATCGGAGTGCTCTGTAATGCTGTTGGTCTATAATCAAGAGTAAAAATATACACAAGCTCATCCTCAGTCACCTGTTAAAGGGAGTTTAGAATCAGACAAATACAGCAGGGCTTTGGCCTCACAAGCATATAAGCAATTCAGTTAAGAAGCCACTAGACATACAACTATCTCGCCACCACAATCCTGAAGTGCTGAATGAAAGATGAGGACTCTGGCAGCTGCATCTATGTCCACAACACCACAGCCCCCTAGGGACATAAGAGAGGGCACAAGGAGTTGACCAGTACCAAAGAAGTCCTGCTTCACTTCCACGTGTATCCCATCTTCCCAACACTGGACTGCTAAACTATTAGAAGGTTTAGGCTGCTGAAACTCAAAATTAAAATCTGGCTGTGCTGGCTCTTCTGGGGCCACTGGGAACTTCCAGGTCAGCTCCTTGACTGGGCCCTGAAACTCTTGTTTAGACTGAATACTTGAAGGGGCTAGATTTGGAATCAGCACGGCCACCTGGGGCCTCTGATATTGAACTCCATAAGGGGCTTGGATTGGTTTCCACTGCTCCCTAAGATGAGAATCATCTTTTTGAAGCTTTTGCATCAGCACCCGGGGCCAAAACGCCCTAGCCTTTAGGCTGGTACTATACACATGATCAAATGCAACCAGCACTAAAAACCCAAGTATACATTGCCTTAGTTCCATTATTACAGCCACACTGTAACACATTTTAGCCCTTGTTTATAGTGCCATGAATACTGTCCCCGCCCAGCCCCAAACAAGATTAATTGTTCAGTGGACCATCTTAATCACAGAATCAGTGCCTCACTTGCATTTAAGTTCACTCATCACAACACAAGCAAAACTCAATTAAAGTCCCCCTGTGGTCAATAATTTTATCCCTTAAAACTCATCTTTAATCACCAAAATTATATTTAAATGTTTTTTTCCTGTGAAAAAATTTCCTCTATGCCTTATAGCTTGAATGTAACTCTACTCATAAACTTCATTTAGTATACGCTGATCTATGAATATGCAAATTAGCACGGCCTCCGCTCACTCACACCAGATCAGAGATCCACTTGATCAACTTTACTCAAGTTATGTAGTAAACGCTGCACAATGGTATCGCTTTTTACTGCGTCAGACATATAGCGGTAATTAATATTATTAGCATTTTGCTTGACTACATTATCAAACAGCTAATAAGGTGTTGCTAATTTTACACACCATGTTCCCCTTCACCATCTCAGTCAGACAGCTGCTTTCTAAAAATCAGCATCCTTACAAACGCTTTGAACAATGTCATTGTAGAAAAGCATATAGTTCATCATAACATCGTAATATACATGATATACATAATTCACCTGATATATTGCTAAATACACGGTTTTTCATATCAACAGGAAAATATACTGGGATAACCTGGCTTCTCTTGAAAATCCCCTGCTTCGCAGCATAGTTAATGATATGCTAAAGACCACGAGATTGAGAGTTAACGAGATTGGTTACAAAGTACTTTGTGACATAAGAAACACTGGCGATTTCAAAGACAGACTGTCTTTGGTTCACTGCAGTTTTATAGAAAATACTATATACACAATAGTGTTGTTGACTTGAATTTGCACATGGTTTGTCTTAAAGCATACATACATAGAAAACTAGATTTTTACCACAGGGGGTATTTAAGAAAATGAGAAGAAACAATGAGAATCCATTCTTGCTTGTAACTATTTTGAAATTTACAGTATTTGACCTTTTTGAGTTTTCTTGGTGATATTATTAATATTTCTAATATTGTTAATTTCAGAGCTCTTATCTCCACCACAAGTTACTCTTCAACTTCTTCATAATTATATCTTTATTATTTGTAATTAAGACAGGTTGACTGATTTACTACAGTACATTCAGATGGATTTAAATTCGAAAGTGGTTCCTGTAAATGAAGGCAGGAACAGTGAGCTGACACATTCCTACACACATCAAAGAAATTACCAGAATACACTGGAGAATGTTGGCTGCCAATATTGTGTTCAACTATGCCACACCTCTCTACTTCAAAGTGACACTTTCTATTTGTTTTTTAACATCATTGACGGTAAGTGCGAACACATGCGCCAGCCACATGCGAGGGGAAACAAAAGTCTATTAAGACAAGGCTATGATGGAGATAACATCTAAAGGAACTTCCAAATACAGCACCATTATGTTCAATCCAGACTCCAAACGTGTCACAGGAAGACGGAAATTTACACACAAAAAATGAACAAGGAAGGTTGTGCACTTTACATAATATATTTCTATTTAGTTTACTTATAATAATTGTGTTTGTTGACTTTAAATGTTTTTTCTATTAAGGTCCACGTAATTATGTCTCAACTTAACAGTATAAAATCCTAACGCGTTGTCTAAACACAAACCATTTATGTTAAGTAAAAAAATTCTTACATCCAGAGGGAGGCAGTATAGTGCGACGCCAACTGCCATTTTGCCCTAACTTAATTTGATTGTGTTCAATCTGCTTAAATATATGTAAAATTTAAGTTTTCTTAATCCGTTTGTGTTGGATTACATGAATGATTTGTGTTGCATTAACTGAAACTGCTTGTTAGTTCCCAGCATGCTTTGCACATGGTTGAATTAAGAGAATAAATGTTAAAATGAAGTGTTATTTTATGGGGGACTTGTGTAATTGTGTTTAATGTTTTATTACATTGGAATTATTAGAACCATTTAAATTATTTAAATTACAGTGGGTAACCATTGTGGAGAATAGTGGAGAATTGTGTTTGGCTGTGGAATGATTCAATTGTTTTCAACTGCTTTGGTTGATAGAGCATGTAAATCTTACTGTTTAAGATGCTAATAATATGCTTCTGCTATCAAATACCTAGCTATAGTCTATCAATTTAATTATGTGTCACTAAAATAAATGAAATCTTAATGGGTGACTGAATATTAAATAATATGAATATTAGTCATGTCAGGGAGCCTTAAAATATTCACTTTGATAATACTTAAATTGGGTCGCTTAAAATGACTTAATTCCATGATATTGAAGTTATATGAACAAATTATGTTTGTTTAACGTAACCCAACTATGTGGAACTTGTTGACATAAAAAACTTAATTATAGCCAACATATCTTCTTCTTTTTTTTTAGTAAAGAATAAAGAAGGAAAATAAAACACAATAAATCACAGCACTTAACCTGGTCCTGGTTTACCTTTTTTTTTTTTTTTTTTTACAAATTACCTTGAATTAAAATTAATTACTATTACAGCACAGGCACTGACACTGTACTAAAAAGAATTTCAAAATGATATAAACAAATCACTTCACACTGGCACCTATTAAGATAACTTTACCAGAACCAATAGTACACTATTGACTGTAAAAAAATTCCAATCTGGTAATTTGAGTAGTTTTTTCATACCCCCATAAGTGTACTTAAAAACACAATAATGGTGCCTTGTCTGTAAATGACTAAAGCTGTCTATGCTTTCTCATTTAATCTCTTAATGGTAATAGACAATGAGGGTCATATTTGTTTATTCAGGGTCTCAGGATATAGGAAACTGGTAAAGGTTTTGACTTCAGAAACAGGATGGAAAAATCCAACACACATGGCATTGTATGAGATCTATTCAAAGGGTTCTACTGAAAATCACATTGCAAATAATGGTTCTTTGTACAATTTAATTGTAACGGTGAGAACATAGTGTTTGGTTCGGTTTCTCAATGAAGTCTAATAATAATTTAACTATACATACCATTCATGAATCATACAGATGCTCTTTTATCTGTTCCTGATCTCTAAACCGACAGATTCCGTGACAGAGACAGGAGACAGGATATGTTTATCGCTGTGCAAAGCATGCAGAGTTCCTGTGCAGGTTAGACCTCGATATCAAGGTTAATGATAAAGTTAAACTTTGACACTGTAGTGAACAATTATTTAATTTGCATCCAAATAAAAATGAGGTATAACATTTTTTTTGTAAAACATTTTTGAGAGTTTTACATTTGTTGTATTTTTACAAAAATGTACATTTTCACTAAAGGTTCATGGCCATGGATTTGAGTCTTCTATTCCATAGTGATTTCATAGTCTTTAAAGACAGATTTGAGCTTTTCCACAGTGACAGCATGGTCAGCCTTCCCATATCCCTAGAAAAAGAAAAGATATGTGAGACCAACTCTTTAAAGCAGGCTTAAAAGCAACATCTGGTTATTTGAAAGGCCCCCAAATATTCATGCCCAAAAAGAAGACTACACTTATTGATGCACTGAGATTTGTTCACTAATATCTGAATAGTAGGCCTACTTCTACCATGGGTGTCTCTATGAAACACTATAGTTGTTGTGTGTGCCTGTGTAACCCCTGTTGTAACCGTAACTTATGTCATCATTTTAAGTAGTTGTTATAATGGTTACGCGTGTTACCGTAGACTCTCCAAACACCCGAAGTTTCTTGTCTGTGTTATTGTGCTCAATCTTGCCACCTCCAAGACAATTACACTCCAGTCCCAAGGCCTCCATAGCAGGATTCACTTTTTCAAATATGTGAACTGAATAAAATAAATAATGAGAAGAAGAGTCAAAATCATTCCAGCAATACTACCCATGATAATGTTTATTTTGAGATCTCGTAAAGTCTCGTGAGCATGTCAACAGTTCTTGTATTCAACTAAACTAATTAACTAAATAACTAAATTAATATAGCTATTAGGCTACTATAACTTCTTAACAAATTAGCATCTCAATCAATCCACAAAATCAATTCAATGTTACCTGTCAAACATTTATACCAATATTTTTATGATGACAGATATTTTTTCCTCAATGCCCATAAACAGAGAAGAACAGAGTGGATGTTACCAGCATTTATAAATAGCTGTCTGAAAAGGATAAAGTTACTTGCTGGCTTGCATTCAATACATTCAGGCTGTTGCACTAGCCTAGCGTGCACACTTACTGTGGTACTCCGCCGTTTTAGTTCCCCTCACTATCACTTTATGCTCAGTTCCACCTTTAACCTTTATGTTCACTAATATGTATTTAAACTGTCCCTCTGGATCAATGTCGACATCGGGCACTTTGCTCAGAGCGTCTGCCATCTTCGCTGACGCTGTGGCAGCTGCTGCAGACAGGGCAAGCGAACCTTTCACGCCACACACTACAAACCGGAAGTACACAACAAAAATAACACGAGGATTTGTTTTTAAAATAAATAAATATGGTAATGCAAAAAAATGTAAAGTATATGTCTTTTTAAAAATATGGCTAAACAGTTTGCAAGGAGCAGAAATTACTGAAAGGTGTAATTAACAGTTATTTGGCAGATCTGGTTTTACCTATTTTTTTTACAGTCTATGGGTTTTACATGCATCTCAAACTTAGAAGAAGAAAAAAAGACTAGTTCGTCGTGTATCATTGTGCACGTTATCTCGCTTTGACCACCCCTTCCTTTCTGAACTGCGGACTTTCCCTCTTCAACCGCCACCAGCAAGCAAGTTTGTCTGCTGTGCTTCGTGTAACGTTATAGCAAATTTTTCCATGTTGTTCATCTAGAGGCAAATAGCCTATTAGCTGACTTTTAAATAATAAAAAAGGTTAATCCATTAAAAGATGAATTCAAGTAAATCATTATTTATTTATTCATTCATTGTGAATGAATTCACAATCATTGACCATTAAGTTGTTTGCTGCATGTCCCTCGGTTTTGACGTCATATCAAAAACATTTGGCCCCAAAAGGATACTTTTTTCAATATACAATACAGCTAGAAGTGTCAGCGAAGATCACGTTCGAAAAGAAAACAGAAAAGGCAAGGCAAAGGTAAATATCACGTGTTTAACAATATTTTTTGTTGGTGTGTGCCATTTTCATGTCAGGCTGTAATTGTTAAATTAAGCGTTTATTCTAGGGCCTACAGGTCCAAGAGTCCCGTTATTTGAAGAAATCAATTTTAATTAATTAATTCTACATTCTCTAATTCAGTGTGTGACTATAGGCCTAGCCTAGCTAACCAATTAATCCGCACATAAAAATAATTAAATCATCCTTAATTTGAGTATGTTTGTATGAACTTAATATTAGATAAATTTATCACGTATTATTTTGACACGCAATTTATTTACTTTTCTGTTCTTTGCTCGCACTAGTCATTTTCTGGTGCCCAGCCCTCATTACAGCTATTTCTGTAATACGGAAGCGGGTACAACACGTGTACAAACACACTTAACGTGGCATCCGAGAAGGGTCAAGGTCTCACAGAAATGAACAAAAACAAACGTCAAAACGAGAAACCTCTTTACTACAATAACAGCTTTTAAACAAAGCACATTTTTAAACACAGCTTTAGCCTAATTCAACCAATTTGTCTCACACAGACTGATTCCTTTCTTACTTTTAAATTTAATTCAATTTAATTATAAATATTTTATGGAAGTTCTTATGTCATATTTATGTGACCTATACTTTACTGAGAGTAGCCTAGTGTATAAAAATGACCATTTACTGAATTTCAATGGAAGAAACAGTAAAGGTGCCAAATGATTACTGGCAACATGACAATTCCTATCATGCCCCTCTCGACCCAAATTGTCTCTCTCTTTCCTTTATAAGAAGAGATGAATATAGTCACAGGAAATCTCCCTGCTGATTACTTGTTCACACCAAAAGTGAAAGTCGGAATTGTTTTTTTAAAAGTTGCATATGCAGTTGATTGATTTGAAACAAATGGACAATATGCATTAGTAAAATGTCAGATTAATACATAATAATTTGTCAAATAAAAAGAAAGTGTTAATTCCATTTCTAAATATTAAAATATGCAGTCATCCTGCTGTGGCTGTATTAGTCCAAAAGCACTACATTTCCTGAGAGGTCACTTCTTCACACTCTCCACCTTGAGAGAGTTAAACTCCCCCCTAAAAAAATTTAAGTGAAAGCAATTTCCTCCTTGATCAGTGTCAGAGAGGGGTATTTCCAGAGACAGGAATTCCACTGGCTGATTTCACAAGTGGATCCGGGAAGGGAAGTCCTGAACCAAAGCTGAGCTCCTATATAAATGCCCCAACACAGTGATTCCCAGACTAGAATCTCAAATCAGAAGACCTAGGAGACGACAGTCAACAGGACCATTTCATATCTGTACTGATATCACTGAAAATGGTATGTAAAGCATTTAAAATATGCATTTCTATTATTTTAGTATCAATTAATATTATGTTCATCCAATTGATATAGTTCTTTAATTTTGCAGGGCGTTTACGACAAAGTACCTTTCCACTTTTTTGCTTCCCTTGTTCTTATATGTTCAGGTAAGAAAGTAAACCATTCTAGTGTGTAAAGAGTAAATACAACCTGTAAACATAGTTAATTAAAAGTTGCAATGGTTTAATTCTGCAGTGCTAAACATATGGAGAGGCACTGAAGGCTGGTCATACCATCCCTCCCACTTCAAAATGAACTGGGAACATGCCAGACAGTGGTGCAGGCAGAACTACACTGACATGGTGGCCATCCAGAACAAAGAGGAGATCTCTCACCTCAACAACATACTTCCAAAAGTCGATGGATATTACTGGATTGGCATTCGTAAAATTGATGGCAGGTGGACCTGGGTGGGAACTAACAAGACACTTACCAAGAAGGCTGAGAACTGGGCAGATAAGGAGCCCAATAACGGAAGGAATAATGAAGACTGTGTGGAAATATATATTAAAAGAAATGTAGATGAAGGCAAATGGAATGATGAATCGTGCTTAAAGAAGAAGACTGCACTGTGCTACACGGGTAGGTAGCATTTATGCATTTATAAGGTGTTCTAACCAATGCATTTTCAATTGAAATGGAAAAAATAGGAGTTATTTGTTGTTTTTGTTGTATAAATGTAACCATGCATCTTTTCTCCCTCAGCGTCCTGCAAGGATGACTCTTGTGTTAGTGGTCAAGGAGAATGTGTAGAAACCATAAACAGTCATACATGCTCATGCTTTAAAGGATTCTATGGAGAACGATGTGAACACGGTGGGTAAAATTTCTCTACGTACTGCTGACTGTATCTGTGTTGACATTGAACAGTGAAATGTAATTATATTGCCTTTTTTCTGCTTCTCAGTTGTCAAATGCAAGCCAAATGAAATCACACCTGCAGGTCATGCTAGTGTCCAGTGCGTTCATCCCAATGGAAATTTCTCATATGACTCTCAGTGTAAATACTCCTGTGAGGAGGGTTATGAACTAAAGGGCTCCAGTACAACAAGATGCACTTCTACAACAGAGTGGTCAAGCAAACCACCAACATGTGAACGTGAGTTTATTTTACACTAGGGAACATTTACAGATTCTGTTAAAAACTGCTAAAATTAATTATCTTTGAAATGTCTGTGAATCTTTTGCAGTTGTTCAATGTTCAGAGCTGATCAAACCACATGAAGGTGAAATGCGGTGTAATCATCCGATGGGCCGATTCAGCTACCGATCCACCTGTGAGTTTGTATGTGAAGAAGGATATAAGCTGCGGGACAACAGCTCCTCTACACTGTTCTGTGGAGCAACGGGACGCTGGAATCATTCACATCCCACTTGTGAAAGTAAGAAGGGTCATGTTTTTACATAATGTTTAGTTGCAGGTCTGCTCTTAGTTCTTTGAAACTAGGCACAAGAGTTTAATCATGGTCCTGTTTTTTGTTTTTCAGTTGTAAAATGCAAATCGGAGGACCTCACGCCACCAGATCATGCCAGCGTCCAGTGCTCTGATCCTAGCGATTTCTCATATAACTCTCAGTGTAAATACTCCTGTGAGGAGGGTTATGAACTAAAGGGCTCCAATACAACAAGATGCACTTCTACAACAGAGTGGTCAAGCAAACCACCAACATGTGAACGTGAGTTTAATTTACACTAGAGAACATTTACAGATGCTGTTCAAAACTCCCTAAACTAATTTTCTTTGAAATGTCTGTGAATCTTTTTGCAGTTGTTCAATGTCCAGAGCTGATCAAACCACATGAAGGTGAAATGCGGTGTAATCATTCGATGGGCCGATTTAGCTACCGATCCACCTGTGAGTTTGTTTGTAAAGAAGGATATAAGCTGCGAGACAACAGCTCCTCTACACTGTTCTGTGGAGCAACGGGACGCTGGAATGATTCACATCCCACTTGTGAAAGTAAGAAGGGTCATGTTTTTACATAATGTTTAGTTGCAGGTCTGCTCTTAGTTCTTTGAAACTAGGCACAAGAGTTTAATCATGGTCCTGTTTTTTGTTTTTCAGTTATAAAATGCAAATCGGTGGACCTCACGCCACCAGATCAAGCCAGCGTCCAGTGCTCTGATCCTACCGATTTCTCATATAACTCTCAGTGTAAATACTCGTGTGAGGAGGGTTATGAACTAAAGGGCTCCAGTACAACAAGATGCACTTCTACAACAAAGTGGTCAAGCAAACCACCAACCTGTGAACGTGAGTTTAATTTACACTAGAGAACATTTACAGATTCTGTTAAAAACTGCTAAAATTCATTATCTTTGAAATGTCTGTGAATCTTTTTGCAGTTGTTCAATGTCCAGAGCTGATCGAACCACATGAAGGTGAAATGCGGTGTAATCATTCGATGGGCCGATTTAGCTACCGATCCACCTGTGAGTTTGTATGTAAAGAAGGATATAAGCTGCGGGACAACAGCTCCTCTACACTGTTCTGTGGAGCAATGGGACGCTGGAATGATTCAAAACCCACTTGTGAAAGTAAGAAGGGTCATGTTTTTACATAATGTTCAGTTGCAGGTCTGCTCTTAGTTCTTTAAAACTAGGCACAAGAGTTTAATCATGGTCCTGTTTTTTGTTTTTCAGTTGTAAAATGCAAATCGGAGGACCTCACGCCACCAGATCATGCCAGCGTCCAGTGCTCTGATCCTACCGATTTCTCATATAACTCTCAGTGTAAATACTCCTGTGAGGAGGGTTATGAACTAAAGGGCTCCAGTACAACAAGATGCACTTCTACAACAGAGTGGTCAAGCAAACCACCAACATGTGAACGTGAGTTTATTTTACACTTGAGAACATTTACAGATGCTGTTCAAAACTCCCTAAACTAATTTTCTTTGAAATGTCTGTGAATCTTTTTGCAGTTGTTCAATGTTCAGAGCTGATCAAACCACTTGAAGGTGATATGCGGTGTAATCATCCGATGGGCCAATTCAGCTACCGATCCACCTGTGAGTTTGTTTGTAAAGAAGGATATAAGCTGCGGGACAACAGCTCCTCTACACTGTTCTGTGGAGCAACGGGACGCTGGAATGATTCACATCCCACTTGTGAAAGTAAGAAGGGTCATGTTTTTACATAATGTTTAGTTGCAGGTCTGCTCTTAGTTCTTTAAAACTAGGCACAAGAGTTTAATCATGGTCCTGTTTTTTGTTTTTTCAGTTGTAAAATGCAAATCGGAGGACCTCACGCCACCAGATCATGCCAGCGTCCAGTGCTCTGATCCTACCGATTTCTCATATAACTCTCAGTGTAAATACTCCTGTGAGGAGGGTTATGAACTAAAGGGATCCAATACAACAAGATGCACTTCTACAACAGAGTGGTCAAGCAAACCACCAACATGTGAACGTGAGTTTATTTTACACTTGAGAACATTTACAGATGCTGTTCAAAACTCCCTAAACTAATTTTCTTTGAAATGTCTGTGAATCTTTTTGCAGTTGTTCAATGTTCAGAGCTGATCAAACCACAAGAAGGTGATATGCGGTGTAATCATCCGATGGGCCAATTCAGCTACCGATCCACCTGTGAGTTTGTATGTAAAGAAGGATATAAGCTGCGGGACAACAGCTCCTCTACACTGTTCTGTGGAGCAACGGGACGCTGGAATGATTCACATCCCACTTGTGAAAGTAAGAAGGGTCGGGATTAGTTGTTGTTTTAGTATTCTTATAGCTTTTATTTTTTATATTTTAGTTAAATTTTTTGTAATTTTGTTATGTGCTTTTTGTAATTTTTATTTGTTGTTGTAAATATTACTGCTTAGTTTTAATACAATTTTTCTTATGTAATTTTTAATTATTAAGCTGTAATTAAGTTATTAAGCTGAAAACATGAATGGAATTTATGTTGTGCAAGGCAAAACACATCAGATATATATTTACAAATGCTTATTAGAAAAACTTTTTTTCTTACCACTCAGTTCATCACTGCCCAGCTCTTGACAGCCCTGTCAATGGAGAGCTGAGCTGTACTTCAAGCTTTAGTTATGGGAGCAAATGCAGCTTCAGTTGTGTGGAAGGATTCCTCCTCCAGGGGGCTTCAGAGATCAGCTGTACAAAAATGGCAAAGTGGAGTCAGGAACCACCTCACTGTGAAGGTAATAAACAAACTGCCGTCTCATTTGTGGATTTACACACTGTAGAAAAAGACATGATCCATCATGACAGCATATGTTTTTACATTACTTCAGCTCATCAAAATAATTTAAACTTTTTTTTTTTTAAGTTATACGAGATTCAACTAATTTTTAAGTCAGTTTAAAGTAATATAAATTGAAATTACTTTTAATTTACTAAGTTTATTTTACTTAAAAATTAAAAAAGACTTTTTCTCTGTAGCAGTAGTCTGTCCACAACTTCCTGAGCCAATCGACGGGCATATGAACTGCTCGTCTGAAGATCCCACCTTCGGCACCGTCTGCACCTTCAGTTGTCTTGCCGGCCACCAACTTATCAGCGATGAGATAATGACGTGCAACCTCAATGGGAGCTGGTCAGGGGAAGTGGCATTGTGTCAAGGTAAACAGCAAGCAATGATTGTTGTGGGATGCAGATATGTAATTTCAGTGATGAAGTGAGAAAGACATTCTACAGCTTTCCTTTTATCTGTATTTTCAGTTCGTCCTGATCCTTCTGCATCACTTTTCAAAGCGACAGAAGTGACTCTTGTGGCTGCTATCAGCAGCTCCAGTCTGTTCTTAGTCTTCTGGATACTGAAGAGACTGAGGAGTAAAGGTGAGCTTTTTTTAATTGCTACATGCGATGATCCCATATTTAGTTAACTAGAATATGTTCTTCCATATAATTATTTAATAATATACCCACAATTAACTAAAATGCTAATTTATGTCTTTTTGTTTTCAGCTAACAAGTTTGACCTGAACAGGTGAGATATGGCTTATTTAGCAATTATATCCTTTTTTCTTACATTACTGTTGTTACTTATCAATTTATTGCATTTGGTTTATCCATATAGGACTATATCCTGTTTAACTCTGCTTTTGTCTATATTAACTTTTAGTACCTCGGATATTGAGGATCCACCACAGGTTTATAAGAGTGTTGACAGTCTCATATAATCTCAAACTACAGGTGAGCATATATTCCTCATGCACATAATACAGGCCAGTATTGCTAATGATAGTGGTGTAGTTTGTGAACAATTCATTGAAAAACTAATTCAACCTTCCTTTTCACAGGAATCTATCACTGCTGCATCGCTGGACAGGAAAATTCATATCATTCCATTTCCAAATGATACTGATTGACACTTTTAATGTGATAAGATATTATTTATACTCAATCTAATGGGCATTACCATTTTATCAGGCAACAGTCCTAATTGAATGTGATTTCTACTTCCCAATGGAAGCTTTTATTATAAACTGTACTTGACTGAACATATTGTTCTGAACGGTTTAAATATTTTATTATATATGTTATTAATGTACACTATTTTTTGTACTATTTATTGTTCCAAAAAAAGTATTGGTCAAATTAAACTATTTGAAAGTCAAACTTTGTTGGTTTACATTTACATGACATCATGACTTGGGTTTTTCAATTCCCTTTCCCCTTTCAGATGAGTGCCTAAATCTTCTCTAAAGCATATGTCATTAGCATATAAAGCATTATCATTTTACAATATCAAAGTATAAATAAACTTTCAATGTGATTGATCATTCCATTTGTAGAACGATTAGCAGAATATTTGAATCTTAAAGAGATTGTTCACTATAAAATTAAAATGAAGTCATAATTTACTCACCCTGGTGTTGTTTTAATGTAGTATGCTTTTCTTTCTGTTCTTAATATGTCCTGCTCTCCTCTCGCTTGTCCATATAATGGCAGTAGGCCTATAGCAACCAGCATCAAACTTTTTTTAAAAGACCCAGAAGTATCACAGAATGATCCCATTCCGTATATTCCAAGTGTTCTGGGGTATATGATAGAGTTTGGTGAAAAAACAAACCGAAATGTAATGTATTATTTAACAAAATTCTTGACCTTACAAATTAGTCTTCTCTGTGCACGGCTGCAGCACGACTTGCTCGTTCGTGAGACTATTAGCACTATTCACTCCATCTCACCCAGAAAAAGCACACAAGTTGTGAGAAATCAAGATGAACAAAAACATAACATGAAATACAACCCAAGCATCTTCTTCTCTGAAATGAATATATCCGTTGTGTTTGTCGTAACAAGTTATCGTGTTCACATCTGTCAGACTTACATCAGACAAATAGAGTTCCAGTGATATTTTACTCAGTGACGAAAGTACAAGTGTAGGCTACTTTTTTTGTTAATCTTGATTTCTCACAATTTGAAGGTTATGCTTTTTCTTTTTCGGAGTGAACCGCAACGCTAATAGTCTCACGAACATTGTGCAGCTGTGCAGAGAAGACCAAGGGCCATGGTCAAGAATTTCACTTAATAATAGGCCTACATTACATTTTGGTTTGTTTTTCACTAAACCCTTGTCACCTGGGATCATTCTGTGATATGCTGGCCGCTATTCACTAGATGAGCGCAAGTGGTATTTTTAAAAAAACAATTCACCTTTTGTGGTCCATGAAAGAAAGAAAGGCATAGGTTATGGCATTAGAACATCACCAGGGTGAGTAAATGATGACATAATTTTCATTTTAGGGTGAACTATCCCTTTAACACCTAAATAAAGGTTGGAATTTAAGTCACTGCACCTTTTTATCTTTCCTCACCGAAGTGCATAAAAATCCAATAGCATTGTGAGTGCAGTGAAAGGTTTTGTTTAAATAACCCGGGTCATGTTCATCTGGTCGTTTCCTGTGACTGTGTCCTTCCCTGAAGCTGCGTAATATCAGGGAGTGTATGTTTGTTATATAATATATATTTTTAGTTAGTTTATACCTTACAGTGGTTAAAGTGTCGCTTGAAATGTACCTCATTTTATTATTTTAATTCTTTTTTTAAATGAAGTATGTTGTTCGATTATCAAAATCATCGAATCATTTTGTTCATCTCAGCACCATTCTGTTTGTGCAAGAGATGATTTTATAAAAAGATAAATGAACATGTAAAAGATGACCAATCATTTCCAGAAAGTGGCATTGTTTTATTCTCATGTTACATAATGTTTATTCACTCAAACCTGAGAAGAAAACATCCTGCAATTTAATGCGAACGACTGATATATATGGTGGGAAAACCCACTTTGCTTACAGAGCAAAAGAGACTTTTTGTGAGAACAGACTGTTGAAAAGCAACTATGAACAAAATTTCTCTAACGACAAGTGATTCAGTCGAAAGGAGTCGAAAGAAGACCACGGTATGTATCTAATATGAGTCTTTGCATTTTATTGTAAGCTTTTTGGTTTAATAAAAACTTTTTTTTACTGCATTTATATGCGCAATTTGTCACCTTTGGCTTTTGGCTGGCTTGATCTGCCTCAATGACACCATTATATGAGAACTGAACTGAGCTGGACGATGACATTATTGTTTTCTCCAGAGACTATATATATATAAATGAACTAAATTAATAACTTTTTTACAACAAAAATGAAACATCACTGAACATGACTTACTTAAGCTGGACTACGCTATTTTCTCAGATCTGCTGTACAGCAGAAACAAACTCTGCTGCATTATTTTCCTGTTATCACTGTAAAGCTGCTTTGAAACAATCTGTATTGTAAAAAGCGCTATATAAATAAAGGTGAATTGAATTAAGTGGTTGTTTTTGTTGTTTAGACTGGAGGTGTTGTGAAGCTTAGAGCTATATCTGTGCACATAGGAGTTTTCTGGCTGTTACTGGGTGTGTATTCTACATTCATCAACCTTGAAGAATAAAAATAAACGGTTGAGAAACAGATTTAACTTGAACTTTTCATTTCCAAACATTACAGTCAGTGTTGAAGGATGGACGTATCACTCAGATAACACGACAATGACCTGGAATGAGACACGGGAGTGGTGTCAAAAACAGTACACAGACATTGTGGTGATTCACAATGAAAATGTAACACATTTCCTTAAAGAACATTTGGGAAGTAGATCCTCGAGTTCTCACTACTGGATTGGACTCAAAAAGATCAATGGCAA
>JARPMJ010007234.1:0-44751 GCA_033366665.1 Phoxinus dragarum | reverse complement strand
AATGTAAAAATGTAACCCAACGTCTGGGTTTGTCCATATTTGACCCAAAATTGGGTTGAAACAACCCAGCAATTTTTAGAGTGTATAGAATATTAAAATAGCATTCTGTTTGTTAGGAATTTAATATTTTTTAAATATATTTTTTGGTGCTTAAAATGATTTTCCACAACAACAAAAAACTTGATAAAATGTGCTGCTTTAGCACCACTAAAAATTAGCCTAAGTGATAAAGAAATATGAATATGACTTACCATGTTATCAGTTGATCAGAAGGTTCAGAGATGTTGTGTGAGTCTGCAGTGAAGCAGGAGTGATGAGGAAGAGGAAGTAGAGGCTTTTTATTCTGACACTCGACCAGCCCTCTTCTTCAACACCACGAAAAAACCAATTAAAATGGTTGATACTTGAGGAGGTCAAAAAAGGAGGCCCAAACTGAGCAAAATTTGGTGCGAATCACATTTGAACATGATTTTTTTTTTTTTAATTCTGTATGATCAAGTAAACCTGTTCCAGAAAGTCCAGCAAGTGTTCGTCTTGAAATATCACTATATAAAAGTTATTCTTATGTTTAGTTTATAAAACTCAGATAAGATTTCATAGCGAAAAGACACGTGAAACCATGAGCTGGACGAGCTACTAAAAAGTCTATCAATCAGACGACAGAAGGCATGTAGTAGATTGTGTCCAACACTCTTTTTTTTATTTTATTTTTATGATGATCATTTGGAGGCATTTTGTGTAACAAATATGATAGACTTTATGGGGTTAATAATTGACCATCTTTATCTCGCTATGTGACTGCCACAA
This sequence comes from Phoxinus dragarum, assembly GCA_033366665.1. Taxonomy (NCBI): domain Eukaryota; kingdom Metazoa; phylum Chordata; class Actinopteri; order Cypriniformes; family Leuciscidae; genus Phoxinus; species Phoxinus dragarum. The sequence goes on along the minus strand of JARPMJ010007234.1, from coordinate 43,944 downwards.
AATGGACAAGCAATGGTCTTGCGAAGACTCTCATCATGGGTTTAACCAGTACAGCATAAGAGAACAAACTGGTGCAGTTAGCTTTTCATTTTTACGGCAGCTAGAACTCGACTGTTACATACCCTTATAAACAAACAAAAATGGTATCACTTTCATTTCAACATTTCTCTCAGTATTGATTTTAAAATGCAAACATTTTCTGAACAGTGTGTTTCAAGGCCTGTTTGACACTTGGTTTGGTTTGTGTGAATGATCTGGCAGTTTTCTTCTTTTTTTTCTTTCTTTTTTTTTGGTCAGTCATTGCATTATATACTTGCACATATTCAGGCAACCTCTGATCCCAAGAATGTTTTTTTTTACTTATCATACATCTGGATGAAAACAGTGGAAGATAATAAAATTTTTGTTATTATTATCTGGCAGTATTTTTTCATTCCTCTGCGCTACTTCTCCATTGTTTTTCTCCGTTGTTTTTCTATGTAAGCACGTCTAGACGGACATGTTTAACCAAAGTCCCTTTAAGGCAAGGCATTTCACTTGGCAGCCATCTTTAAAACGCCTCTCGGACAGATACTACAGTCATGCAAGTGTAATGTAAACCTCATTTGCCTGGCCTGAAGAAGCATACAAGCAACTGACCCTATAATGCTGCGGTCTTTAGCGTTAGAGCACCGGCCTCCCATGCCGGAGACCCGGGTTTGAATCCCACTTGGAGCTGGTGAGTTACATTTGTTGCCGTGACCCGGATGGGAGTGAGGTTTAGGGGGATGAGTGTAACTGTTGTAGGCCAGTAAGAGCTGTGCGTGTAAATCTCAAGAGGTGAGCGAGCCTCCAAAGCCGATGACCAGTTTCTAAATATTGATTGATCTAAATTATTGTCACAAACTCAAAGAGAATAGATGAAGGCATACAGCCCGTAACATAAGCTACTCGCATATATACGAGAACCGACAATGAACTGAATGAGACACGGAGTATAAATATAGGGAACTTAAAGACAGACAGCTGAACGTAATCATTAGTTGAAGAGACTAAATAGGAGGTAATTAAGACTAATAACAAAAGTTATGAATAAGAAAAAACAAAAACATTATTGGTTTTCTGCATCAATGTTTAAGCATGTTTGCCTATTTCTTTGGAATTGAAATCAATATGGCACTTTCCATTACTTGTTAAAGTTGAGGAAGAGGATATTTACCTACAGTAAATTGAAACCAAACCTGAAAATCTATCATATTGTTTGTCAGAGATGACAAATGTCTTTTTTGTTTAGTTTGACATATGTACTTGGAACCTGTCAACGACACTTCACTTCAGGTAAAACCAGTTTCCAATCGAAGGAAACACATTGCCTAAGAATAGTATTGGAGTATGAGGCAAATACCATGTGAGTATTTATTTTTGATAAGGAGTGATAAGAGGGAAAGAGGAACTGGATGGGATTTATTATTAGTGAAGACCAGCCCTTTGCTTTAAAAGACTAGAGAATTGAAATCAATATGGCACTCAGCATTACTTGTTAAAGTTGACCCGATGTCCGTATCACTCTTTTAGTTTCAAATGAATTCAAATAGGAATATGCTTTGAGTCTTTTTGAAAAGTTCACTCAGGGAATGCATTATTTGGAGCGCTTTCTCAGGGCCCTATCAGAGCCCAAACCTGAAAATCTATCCTATCATGTCTATCCTATGTCTTTTTAGTTTAGTTTAACATACAATATGTGCTTGAAACCTGTCAACGGTGCTATACTTCCAAGTAAAACCAATGTCCAATTGAAGAAAATACATAGGCGTATGAGGTAAATAACATAGTATGTATGTATCGGTTTAGTATGTCCTATTTTATATACTGGCCTATTTGATATAATGGCCTTTCTCAAGTTACCCGATGGTACTATGGCACCTGTACGGTACCTTTATGAAAAAACATTTTGATGCTGGTGTGGGAAATAATGGAAAATATTTTGTGTTTGTATTCTGCAGTAAGACAGGACATTGTTAACACTTTAAATGTTGTCTGAACTGAATGTAACATGTTAATTACAAAGACATTCTAAAATGAATTATGATTCATAAAGTTTTTCTGAATTGCTAAAACACTAAACCCCATTTTTCAATAGCCTAAACCAATTTGTCAAATAAATCACTCTTTCTCTAAAACCTTAAACAAGTTCAGAGGTAGTTAAGACACTGCAAATCTCAGTCTTTCTGCTAAATTCTAAACATATTCTCATTCACTAAAACACTAAACACAGGCAGGCAAAAGTTAAACACAACTACAACACAGTTGTCATCGTTTACACACGACTCAAAATTGTTCACACGTATTTCTGTGAGACCAAACCAACTGTACATTATACAAGTCAGTTCAGAGTGCCAACATTGACTCAAAATGTTGCACTGAATGTTGACCAACAATGGATGGAAACAATATAAGAGGGAGAGAAGGAAGAGTATGAGTATAAGAGGTTGTGAAGGAGGAGGAAGAGACGGAGGACGAGAAAGAGCAAGGCATGGAGAATGTTGTCAAGATCTGGCTTTAGGGGTTTCACCTTTGCTTGCAGAGAAGACAGTGTCTGTGATGTGGACAATGATGTGGTCAAGACATGTTGCTGAATGACTGTGATTTTACAGTTTCACAATTCTTCTGAGTGACTGTAACATGCTTTTCATTTAGAGTTTTTTACTGTAACCTTTTCAGCTTTTCCAGTTGGGTCACTGTATTTCAAGTGCTGATCATATACAGACATTCAATACTATACAATATTGTGTACAATACTAAACTTGTAGTGCATACGGTATACAATTTATTCACGTAATTACAAAATTAGTTTTCTTTGTTACAATATTTTTTTTTTTCTGTAACTGCATGCTTTGGATTCTGTGTTCTCCATTTTTTTATGTAAAAAATGCAACTGAATGCAAACACGCAAAACATTAAACTCAAACACACGGTTGAAAGAATACTTTTTTTACTTCCTTAATTCCTAATATTATTTTTAAAGGATAAAATCGATTCATTTATTTTATAAAGGAATTGGAAAGAATGTCACATTTATGCGCCTCTACATTTTGAGTCAAAAGAAAAATCAGGAGCAGTTCTCTGAGTGGAGCCATATATTTTAGATTGGTATAACAGAAGACACAAATCAGAAATACACCTAAAAATTGGTCAAAATGTGTGTGTGAAATGGATATTCAAACTAGATACCTAATGATGTCACTTAGTATGATCATATCTGTGGATTGTAGATGATGTAGAGATGTTGTACAAAGATGTGGTGAATAGGAGAAGCGACATATTCTGCTCTTTGAGCTTAAAAGAACTGTCTGTCTGTTAGAATTATTAAATGGCAAATAACTGACAGTCTAATACAAGAACTCAAATATCATAAAGAGAATGTCCTGCATTCCGATTCTTGATGTTGTCACTCAAGCTTGGAATAATTTAAATAAATTCAACATTTTTTTTTTTAAACTTTATTTTTTAAGGTTTTACATTTTTCACATTTGAACCAAAAAAAAAAAAAAAGGAAAAAAAAGAAAAAGAACTCAAAGTAACAAACAAAACATACAGACCGACCAAAGAAGAAATTACTTACTATAATGTGAAGCCACCATACAATGAATCATGTTCCCTAGACACATACTAAGTGAAATAATTTTTTTTTTTTTTTTTAATATAAATGGCATCTATTTATCAAAGAAAGTTTTCCATTTCTTCCAATAACTGTCCCCTTTTTCCGAAGCGTGCCTTAAGAAAAAAGTAATTTTCTCCATGTTGTATATTTCGTTTGTGATTTCTATCCACTGTGATGAGGTAGGAGGGTCTATGTTCAGCCATTTGCGTGTAATGGCCTTCTTGCTTGATGCTTGTAAGATTTGTAGCAGGTATCTGTCTTCTTTTCTTGTCCCTTTTGGTATATTTCCAAGATAAAACACAGAAAAGGTCTCATCTAGTTGTAATCCCAATATCTTTTTTATATATCTGATAATATCTGTCCAGTAGGGGGTGATCTTAGAACACCCCCAAAATATGTGAAAATGTCCTGCTGATTTCTGTCCACAGTTCCTCCAGCAATTACCATGTTCAGTGTTTTTAGTCTGTTGTTCTTTGATCTTTGGAGTAATGAAGTACCTTAATGTATTTTTCCAAGTAAATTCTCTCCATAAATCAGAGCTGGAAGTAGTAGCAATAGTTCTACATATATTTAGCCAATCATCCTCAGTTATATTCATTCCACTTTCATTTTCCCATCTTTGTTTAATATACATAGTGGAAAGCTTTTTCCCTGATTGTAAAAGAGAATACACTCTGGAGACATGTTTTTTAGTGAGTTTCCCCCTACATGCATTTATGAGAAGCATAATTAAGGGGCTGGTCTCCGTGTTTTTGGACCTGATATCTGCATTAACATGATGTCTTAATTGAAGATACCTGAAGAAATCATCCTTCCTCAAGTCATATTTTTCCGATAATTGTTGAAAAGTTTCTAGGCCATTATCTGTAATTATTTTCCAATATGCCGTAATACCCTTACTACACCAGTTTTTGAATCTTGCATCATTTTTTGCAGGTATAAAGTCCCTGTCATATGCTGGCCAGCGTAAGATCTTTGCCCCTCTTTCAATTCTCTTGTCTCTTAATTCTGAGAGCCAAATGCTTAATGGTGTTTTTATTCCAAGAGATACTTTGGTTAAAAGTGATTGTATTAGTTGTTTGTCTCCTAACATAGAGGGGATAGGGGTGCAGATCTCAGCCTGATCCATTTCTTTCCACTTGGCGTCACTTGACGGGTCACACCATGTTATCAAAATCCCAAGTTGTGCTGCTTTATAATAACTCTGTAAACATGGGAGAGCCCTACCACCTTCCTTTTTGGTTAGTTGCAACGTCTCTAATTTTATTCTAGGTCTGCGTTTACACCAAATAAAATTCGAAATTATTTTGTTCCATTCATTAAATTGCTTAGAGGTCACCTCATTTGGTAATGCTAAGAAAAGATAAAGTAGTCTTGGTAGTATAATCATTTTGACCAGTTCTATTCTGTTGTACATATTCATTGGGAGTATTAGCCAACGATCCATATCATGTTTTATATTGCATGTTAAGGGAATATAATTGTGTTTATATACTTCTGTCAGTTCTCTAGGAATATTGACCCCTAAATATTTAATTATGTTATTATTCCAATTACATTGTCAAGTTCTGTGTATTTTCTGGCTGACCACAGCTCTGCCCAAACTTGACAAACAGCTTTATCTCCGATGAACGCAAAGGACAACTCAAATCTGTTCACTTTATGATTTTTTATTTTCTTACAGATGTTTCATAGTTTTGGGATGAAACAGATTAGGTTGATAACCTTTAAGATACACAAACAAAACCATGAATTAGTTACAATAAATCTCAATACCACTTTCTCAAAGTAATAATAAATAAATTATACGGATTTTTCAAATCAAACAAAGTCATTCAGATTACCCTAGGATCTCTAATAATTAAACTTATATAAATTAAACAATACACATGCTTAGAGTAATGTTACTTTCATCAAGTTCCACGTTCACACTATTTCATTTAAATTGCACGTTACAATCAAGCAAACAAAATCATATAAAAGCTTGAACTCAACACATTCAAACACATTCAATTACATTCTGTCCTACCAGTTGCGTCTTTGGATGATTAGAAGCTGTGGTCATAGTATATTTTTTCCAGGAACAGGTGAGACCCAACTGAGCTTACCAAACATTTCAAGGCCATGCCCTTCCTGTGGGTGCGCAGGCAAATATGGTCCCAAGAGCACTTCCGAAAAGTTGGTTCCACCACCTCCGGTTGCATGGTTGCCCCCTGCAGTTTGGGAGTGCTCTGAGTGTCCTGGGTGAAACTGTGCTGGGGTGCTAAGTACAACTTGTCATCATGAATTGACACAACACCTCCCACTTGACCTCCTGGTTATTCAACCCAAGGAGGTCACACCAGTACTGTGATGTGCCGGAATTTAGTTACTTCATTTTGATCCTATTGATGCTGCTCTTCAACAGGAAGCAGGACAACTATCCGTCTGACATCCCTGTGAAGAACTGTTGCAGGTATCTTGGTTGCGTGTTTCTTCATCTTTTTAGTGGGCTTCACAGTTGCGACTGGGTAGCTTGGGAAGGATCGGAGATATACATCTCTCACAATTCCCTTCCTGTCAGTGTTGACATCAATGACTCTGGCAAGCCTGAACTGACCTCTCAAGGCGTTCTGGTCAGCCAGCCAGATGACATCTCCAACTGCCACATTCCTGTGAGCGGTGTGCCACTTGGTCCGGACAAACAGATTTGGTCCGTCTAACTGGCTCCATTTCCTCCAAAACCGGTCAACTTCTGTTTGGATGGTTCTTAATCTCTTGTAAGAGTAGCCTTCAAAGTCAAAGGTCCCTGGATCTCCTCTGGGTCCAGTTCTTCCGAGCAGAAGTGAATTTGGGCTAATGTATTCTACACAGTCCTCCCGGCTCTGAGTCCCCATGTGAAGACTCCATTTCCCCCCAGATTGTGCAAAGCCCGCTTCACAGTCCGGACAGCAGCTTCAGCAGCTCCGTTTCTGTGAGGTGAGTCTGCTGGATGGATCTTCCAGCTCCATTCTGTGCCATACTTGGAGACTTCCTCTTCCAGCTTTGATTTCTCCAGTCGGTCCAGAAACATGTAGAGCTCTTTGAGGACAGGTCTGGCTCCGACAAAGTTCTTTCCAGGATCCGACCACAATTTCCTCGGATGTCCTCTTAGTGCGGTAAATCTTTGGTAGGCTAACAGGAAGCCTTCAGCTGACTGGTCACTGACAAGGTCTGTGTGCATAGCTCTGGACGCCATGCAACAGAAAACAATTCCCCACACTTTGAGTCTCACCTTCTTTTTCACCTCATCCTTCACTTCGTAAGGTCCAAATAAATCCACTGTCGTGTACTCAAATGGATTGGCTGGCGTTATTCGTTCCGATGGTAGGTCACTCATGATCTGTTGGCACCTTCGGGCCTTAAGTCTCCTGCATGTTACACAGTTATCAACGATCTTCTGAGCTAGTTTCCGGCCTCTTACCACCCATGCTTTCCTTCTCATCCGGAGGAGTGTGCCTGCAATTTCTTCATGATTTGCCTTGTGGGCTTCTTGAGCTAGAAGAGTGGATACCCATGATGTGCAAGGCAAGATTGGTACTGCCGTCTTATCTTTATTAAAGATTTGGAATCTTCCTCCACAGAGCAAAAGTCCAGTGCTTTCCTCTCTGACCACAGCAAGCCTGCTGAGTGTGGTGTCTGGCAAGGTTACCTCCTTTTGAGCCGCAAGGAAAATATCCCTGAGTGCATCTTCACACTCTATGATGGTAAGTGTAGCTTCCTTGACTCTGGACTTGATCTCAAGAGCTGAAGGAATCTCCATCCTCTCTGGCTTGCTCGTGGTTGAGGTCTTGGCCAGCATTTCTTTCCACCTTGTGGCAGCTCTCCACACCCAGGCAATGACTCTCATCAACCTGGTTAAACTGCTGAACTTACTGATGTCAAGGATTTTCATAACTGAAGAACCAGAAGGTGGCCTTCGGACTTGGATTTGTTGCCCTCTTCCACTAGGGCTGCTTTGCAGGTCCTTGTTTTGGTTAGAGGTTGGGGACATTGGCATTGCAGTGGCGGGTGGAGCATGTTGGTTCTTTTCCACCTGTGCTCGGGTCAGTACTGCTGTAAAACATTTCCTTTGGAGTTTGTTTATACTTTCTTTAGCATCTGCAGCGATATCTTTGGCTGACTTTGTCGGCCACTCCTCCACAGGTCGTTTCAGAAACTCTGGACCATTTTGCCACACAGAGTTCTCTTTGAGGTCTTCTGGGGTTGCTCCTCTTGTTGTGAGGTCAGCAATGTTTTGCTCACCTGGAATCCATCTCCAATCTTCAACTGATGTGGACTTTTGGATCTCTCCCACTCTGTTTGCAAAAAAGGTCTGGTACCCATAACTGTCCCTTTGGATTGCACCCAACACGGTTTGACTGTCCAACAGATGGAGCCAACGTTCAACTTGCACTCGACTGTGCTTTTCAATGTATTTTCTGAGTCTTGCAGCGAACACAGCACCACAGACCTCAGCCTTCACTGGTTCTCCCTTTTGGTCAAGTGGTGTGAGCTTGGCTTTGGACTCAACAAGCCGGACCAGGATGCCTTGCTCGGTCTCCCACCTGAAGTATGCAACAGCTCCATAGCTATGGTCGCTCCCATCTGAGAATGTTATTCCCCAGGGTTCTCCAATCCTTTTGACTGGTGTGAGGCTTCTATAGAAGGTAATTTGGTTGAGGCGTATGTATTCCTCAAACAGGTGTATGGCTTCTTCTCTAAGTCTTTCAGACAGAGGTGTGTCCCATGTGTCTCGTGTTAGAGTTTTGCCTCCAGCTTCTTGAAATGCTTTTCTGACTAGAATGGCTCCTTTCTGTTTGGCAGGTGTTGCAAGGCCTATTGGGTCATACAAACTAGCTACTTGGCTAAGCAGTTGTCTTCTAGTCAGTGGGTTTGGAGTTTTTCTTCTCACCTCTTCTTCAACGAGATTTTGGCTGATTCTCATCTTCTTTTTTCTCTTTGAGAAGTTTATCGAGGTCATGAGGTACAGTCTGTCTGGTTCGACCAGGTAACCAACTCCAAGGGCTTTGTTGTCTCCTTCTCTCATTTGGTTGGGGAGAATGAAGACTTCCTCTGACGATCCGGATGCTGGATGTTCTGATGTAGACATCACCCTCCCACTTTGGCCTGATCGGACCCACGGCTTGAGGAAGAATCCACCTGCCTTCAGAATTTCTTCGACTTTTTTGGTGGTTTCGTCTAGCTTTTCCAGGTCATTATGGGATGTCAGGATGTCATCTACATAGGAATCCTCTTCGAGGACTCTTCGTTCCTCTTCCAGATGAGTGAACATGGGCAGCTTTGCTGTCTCTCTCATGGCCAATTGTGCGATGCACCCTGCTGGTCGATCGCCAATGTTGACCCTGGTGATGGCATATTCCTCAATCTCTTCCTCTTCACTGTTTCTCCAGAGAAATCTATGGAGGTGCATCTCCAGGTCTTCAAGCCACACAGAATTGTACATCTTCTTGATGTCGCCGAGGGCAGCATGGACTCCTCTCCTGAACCTTAGTAGCACTGCTCGGATGGGATTAAGTACGTCAGGCCCTTTCAGCAGGAGGTCATTCATGCTGATTCCTCTAAACTTCTGGCTGCTGTTCCATACCAGTCGAACAGGTGTTGTTACAGAGTGTGGGTTTGGTGCCACCAAGTGACTGACGTACCATACTGTACCTTTCCAGTCAGCAATGGTCTCTCTAGTGAGTTTCTTTGCTGCTTTCCTTTCCACCATCTCATGGACTTGCGTTGTATATGCTGCACGCCACTCTGGCTCTTTCTTGAGCTGTTTCTCTGTCCTCAGAAACGTAGCTTCCACTGCGCTTCTGTTGTTGGGCAGGGAACTTGGATCTTCAATCCAGGGGTATCTTGTGTCCCAGTGAGGCTCCTGACTATGCGCATCTGACTTCACATAGCTGAGGCCTTGCCTGATCATCTCAAGTTCTCTTTCTTCACTCAGAGTCATGTATTTGCCCCCTGGTTGACAGTTACCACACCGGCATCCTCCACACATGGGTTCGCAGGCCGCACCAATGCTGTCCCACTTCCACCATTCCAAGAACTCTCTGCCAAAAACAGTGGTTTTGGTTTCAGCTCTAGATTCTTGCATCTCAGCAATTTCTTGATACTTCACTGCTGTGACTCTCATCGATCGTGCAAAGTGAGTTTCCGAACTGTGCAGGCCCATATCCACTACTTCACAGAGGTCTGGATGTGCTCCGCCAACGGTCTTTCCTAAGGGGCTGTCCCACAGGACAAGATCTCCTACTACTTTTACTCTCTGAGGAGCCAGTCTTCCTTCACGGTGGCTTATGAGAAGCTCAACATGTTCTGGTCTGTGAAGATCTTCCAGGTTGGTGTCAGGGAAGAACTTCTTGAGTTGCTGTGCTTTGATTACTCTATGAACTTTTGCAATTTCATCCAACCCATAACAGATCAGCTCATGAGCTCTCTCCGTGCCTCTAGATGTCTTGACTCTTACCTTGAGTAAGTATCTTTTGGTTTTTACCTTCATGGCCATGCCTCCAACACCATGGACGACAAGCGTGATCTTTTCACATTGAAGTTTCAGTCTCCTGGCAGCTGTATGAGTGATGTAGTTGGTATCTGATGCCAAGTCAATGAGAGTTCCAATTTTCTGTCCTGCGTTGGTGGTTACTTCGAGAAGCATAAGAATAACTGGTAACTCACGTGTGCTTGAGTCCATCACTCCAGGAAGGCTTCTCCCAATGCAGTGTGATTTTGCAGCAATGTTGGTGAAGGCTCTCCTGAATTTTTCTGCCATGTCCGGGGTAAGCTCGGATATTAATTTATCTTGCTCCTCTGTGAATGTTTGCCTCTTGGTGCTGGGTTTTCCCACTTTCACAGATTCTTTCCCCTTGAATCCACCTTTCAGGCAGAGAAAGAAATGGTGATCCGAAGAGCTTCCTCTCCTGCAGTCTCTGTTCCTGCATAGGTAAGTGTCCGTACATTCATCATCCTCTGCATGACATCTGAGGCATCTTCTGCATGCTTTCAATAGCATTCAGTTTCTCACCAGGTTTTAGTTCTTTAAAATGCTTACAAAAGAAGATCTTCTCACGGTGCTTTTCATCTCCACAGACAACACATCCTTCTTTCCTCGTGGATCTTGTGGAGGCATACCTCTTCTCCGGGTATGTACCTTTCTTTTCAGGTTTTTCACTTACACCCAGTTGGTCTAGTTTCTCTAGAATGTCCTCTTGTGTCTTTAAGAATGTAAGAAGGATGTCGAAGTGATTGTCAGGTGTGACTCCATTTCTTGGATTGACCATGAATGTCAGCCAGTCCCTCTTTATATTATCTGGCAGCTTGCTCTCTATGGATCGGATCACAAGGGGATTTTTTATGGCTCCAGTGCTTTCGAGCTCCGTGAGGTCATTCAGAGCCTTTTCCACAGCTTGAATTAGGTCAATTACCTTCCTTGGCTGGTGTGACTTTAAAGGAGGGATCCTCTCTAGGTCCTCAATTATCTCCAAGGCAATTGTTGACTTGTTTCCATGCCTGTTCTGAAGTACTCTAAATATGTCTTCAGCACTGTTGTATGTTGACAGGCGCAGGTCTCTACATATTCTCTCGTCCACACTGTCAAGGAGTTGGAACTTCTTCACTTCCACTGAGCCAGTCGGCTCTCCCTGCTTTTGCAGACTTTCCCAGTCTCTCCTCCATCTATGGAAATTCCTCCTAAACCCAGTGAATTTAGGTAGACTGGTTGGTTTTATTCTCACCACTGGCTGTGGAACTGCTGTTGGTTGAGGCTCTGGACCTCTTCTTTCCTCTTCTGCAATTTTTTGTGCAGTGAGGAAATCTGCTCTTCTGGCCTCGAGGTTGCTCCCGAATGTTCGCAGGTCTTTTAATCTGCCTTTCAGGTGTGCTATCTGATCATGTGGGATCCATTTTTCCCAGTCTTTCAGGCTTACAGTTGTATCATGGATTAGCCTCCTCGCTCTTTCCAGCTGCAGTTCATAGCCGTCTCTATTGATAGCAGTGATGGGGCTTGCTTGAGCTCTGTCGCAGGCTTCTTCCGCTTCTTGGATTGCAAAGTCTACCTCCTCTTCACCATATCTTGGCCAGAGGTTGGATTGGACTGCTTCACGGATGTCCCTCAGTCTCATGTCGCACTCTTCCATTGTCCTTTCAAGCTCAGCCTGCTGGTGCTTGTCGAGCTTGACTTCTTCATCTTCCTCAGTTCCTGCTTCAGCCAGTAGGCCAGCCCTGTAGTCATCATTTGCGTCGCTGACATGCCTTGCCAGGGTACTGAGTTTGCTGAACTCCTCTTGTAGTTCATGCTTAATCATACCATCTGCAGCTTTGCTCAGGTAGTTCGCTTGCTTGGTGAAAGCAGATTTAGCTAAGGTCCGCTCTTGCTTCAGTTGCTTGACTGTTTTCCCAAGAGTTTCCTTTGCCATGGTGAAGAGTTTCCAGTCAATTCTTCCTTTGCGTTGACAGCTTGACTTCAGGCCTTTGATCCTTGTTCTCACTGCCACGCTGGTTATCAACTGTCAAGTTCTGTGTATTTTCTGGCTGACCACAGCTCTGCCCAAACTTGACAAACAGCTTTATCTCCGATGAACGCAAAGGACAACTCAAATCTGTACACTTTATGATTTTTTATTTTCTTACAGATGTTTCATAGTTTTGGGATGAAACAGATTAGGTTGATAACCTTTAAGATACACAAACAAAACCATGAATTAGTTACAATAAATCTCAATACCACTTTCTCAAAGTAATAATAAATAAATTATACGGATTTCTCAAATCAAACAAAGTCATTCAGATTACCCTAGGATCTCTAATAATTAAACTTATATAATTTAAACAATACACATGCTTAGAGTAATGTTACTTTCATCAAGTTCCACGTTCACACTATTTCATTTAAATTGCACGTTACAATCAAGCAAACAAAATCATATAAAAGCTTGAACTCAACACATTCAAACACATTCAATTACATTCTGTCCTACCAGTTGCGTCTTTGGATGATTAGAAGCTGTGGTCATAGTATATTTTTTCCAGGAACAGGTGAGACCCAACTGAGCTTACCAAACATTTCAAGGCCATGCCCTTCCTGTGGGTGCGCAGGCAAATATGGTCCCAAGAGCACTTCCGAAAAGTTGGTTCCACCACCTCCGGTTGCATGGTTGCCCCCTGCAGTTTGGGAGTGCTCTGAGTGTCCTGGGTGAAACTGTGCTGGGGTGCTAAGTACAACTTGTCATCATGAATTGACACAACATACATTTTAAATGTTTTTGTATCTGTTTGCTTGGTTTATAGTTAAATGTCAAAATTTGAGTTTTATGGAGGTTTAATTTGTATCCCGAATAAGAGCCATATTTTTTAAGTAGAGATATTAATGTTGTCAAACTAATATCAGGTTTGATGAGAGTCATCAAAATGTCATCTGCATACAAACAGATTTTGTATTCTGTTTTGTATACATTGACTCCTGTAATGTTTTCTGATTCTCTGATGGCTTGTGCCAATGGCTCAATAAACAATACAAATAGCGTTGCGCTCATCGCACATCCTTGTCTACAGCCTCGTTTTAGGGAAACACTATCTGATAGATCTCCGTTAATTTTTATTCTTGCTGTAGGCGAATTATATAGGGATTTTAGACATTTGATAACCTGGTCATTAAAACCGAATCGTTTTAAAGACATATATAGAAATTCCCATCTCACAGAATCAAATGCCTTTTCTGCATCAAGGCTGAGGACGACAGATTCTGTGGGCTTCATATGATTTATGACTTTAAACGCTCTCCGTATGTTGTCATGCGTTGTTCTATTTTTAACAAATCCTGTCTGATCTGTATCTATCAAATCTGGCAGAATGTTTTCAAATCGTTTGGCCAGTATTGTGGTAAATATTCTATAATCTATGTTCAATACTGATATAGGTCTATAAGAGCTACATTCAGTTGCATCCTTCCCTGGTTTAAGTATTACAGAAATAAGGGCCTGATTCCATGATATTGGCACTTCTCCGCCTTCCAAAACCTGATTAAAACAACTTTTCAAAATAGGTATTATCATTAGCTTGAAGCATTTATACCATTCCGATGGAAACCCGTCAGGACCTGGCACTTTATTCCCCTTTAAATTTGATATCGCTTTTCCTATTTCTTCCTCTGTTATTTGCTGTGTAAGTTTTTTATTCTGTTCTGTGCCTATAGATGGTAAATCTAATGAGTCCAAGAAACTTTCTACTATATTTATGTCTGCCGCTGGAGGCTGGGAGTATAATTTGGAATAGTAAGATACAAATGATTCTTGTATATCTTCTAGATTATATCGTACCTCATTATTCTGTGGGTTTTTTATCTTAGGTATGTAACGACTAGCTTCTTGTTTGCGTGCTCTCCACGCAAGTAATCTTTTGGCTTTAGGTCCATTCTCGTAATAGGTTTGTTTGACAAATTTGGCTTTTTTGGTCACTTGATTTTCATAAAGTTCGTTTAAAGTCTTTCGGGTCAGATTTAGTTGTTCTAAACTATCTGTATTATTATTTCTTTGATGTTCCTCCTCCAAAAGCTTAAGTTCTCTAGTCTTATCAGCAATTATTTTCTCATTTTCTTTTTTCCTTTTTGATGACCACATTATCAGTTTACCTCTGAGAACTGCTTTAGCGGCATCCCATATTACACTTGGTGAAATATTTTCCTTATTATTGTTGTGATACATATAATCTTCAAACTCCTTCTGAATGTATTGTTGAAATGCTGTCTCGTTAAGAAGACTAGAGTTTAATCTCCAGATCCTTTCTTTTCGTTTAATATCTAAATGTATTGACAAGTAAACCCCTGCATGATCCGAGATGTCCCTAACTCCTATTTTACAATCAATAATTCTATGTCTGTCAGAATTGAGCATGAAGAAATAATCTAATCTAGAAAAAATAGAATGAGAGTGGGAAAAAAATGTAAAACTCTTTTCATGTGGATGTAGGTCTCTCCAAACGTCTATCATACCTAGCTCTTTCATTATTTTTTTAGTATGTAGTGCCTCTGATTGTATCTTTTTCGTCTTAGATGAGGAATCCAGTGAAGGATGCAAGTGAATATTCCAGTCCCCTCCACATATCACCACCCCAGACATTTCCATACATAATAAATCAAAAACTTTCTTAGTAAATTGCTTATTATGCCCAGGGGTTCTATATATGTTCAACAATGTAACCTCCTTATGATCAATGAGACCTTTTACTAAAATGTATCGACCATCAGCATCTGCAACCTGTGAGACAAACTGAAAATTTACATGATTTGCAATGAGTATTGAAACTCCTCTTGCGTTGCCATGTTTAAATGAAGAATAGTACGAATTTTTAAACCATTTTTTAAGTTTTTCATGTTCGGTATCTGAAAGGTGCGTTTCTTGCCAAAATATGACATCTTGCTTTTCTCTTTTCATTTTAGCTATTACTTTACCCCTTTTTATAGGATTGTGTAAGCCATTTACATTAAGAGTGATAATGTTATATTTCTGTCTAGTCATTTTCTTTTTTAGGAAACTTTATTATTACTGTACAGCTAGAATGGCTAAGAGAAAAATTATAAAATGTCGGTCTGTCTAAAACAAAACATAAAGAACAAATGAACAAGAACAAAAACGACTTCCACAGGTGAAGTGCCATGATCACTTCTAATCTGAAAGCGGAATCCTCTAAGATCAAAGGAGTCCCTCTCAATGCGAGTCGTATCTTCTGATTTAAATCAGATCAGCTCGCGTGGTAGAGAAAACAGGCGTGCATTTCCCAGCGGCAGGGTACAGATTACATCTTGAGATATGGAAAGCTGTTAAGAAAAATCTCACCGGTGAACAGTTTGATATTGACCTTAGCTAGTGGCATCTCCGCTGCGTCGAAATTCTTTTAATTTTTCTTGGATGTCTTTGATCCTCTCCCGCTGACGTCGCGAGGTACCCGCATTTAGCCATGTAGATTTGACCATCCTTGGTCCAGAAGGATCCTTGTATCTAGTCACTTGGTTGAAAGTTTCGGCATTAATCACTCCTCTTCCCTTCAGGTCGTTCGCGGCTTCTTGAAGATCTCTGTATATCACTGGACCGGTTTGGAAATGAACACGGAGTCGCGCTGGGTGTAGCGTCTGGCAGCGAAGGTTTTTTTCTTGAAGAGCTCTTCTAATGGGGACATAGGCCTTCCTCTTTGCCAAAGTGTCACTGGTGTAGTCTTGTTCGAAGAAAATGCGTTTCCCTTTGTATTGAATATTTTTCTTCTTCCAAGCAGATTGAAGCACCCGCTCTTTGATTTGAAACTCTAGGAAGCATAGGACGATTGATCTCGGGTTAGCCCCCTGAGGAGGTTTAGTAGCTAGGGAGCGATGACATCTTTGTATTCCGAGGGAGGTGTCGGGAAAAGCTAGCTCTGCTTTGATAAATCTCTCCACAAAACCCGTTATATCGTCTCCTTCGGCTTCCTCTTCTATGCCGTGGATCCGCAAATTGTTTCTACGGGAGCGTGCCTCCAAGTCTTCAAGTCTTGTCTGGAGTTGTTCCTGTAGTTCAAGTGAGTGGGATAGCATATCTCTTGCATCCGTGCTAAAGGCCTCCATTTCAGCGATTCTATCCTCAGTCGCCTCCACCCTGGTCGTTACATCTTTTATGTCGGTCTCAATAGCGCTCAGTTTGATGTTCATTTCTCCTCTAAAATCACCAAGTTCCTTTTTGAGTTGGCCCGTTGCTTCGCTGAGCTCTTTAGAGATGTCCGTGTGTATTTGTTTTATCTCGGCAATGATGCTAACCTTCATAGCCTCCATGTTATCGACGTCTGATAACTTGTCAGCGCACGAGGTGCTATTCTCGCTGTCACTCGGTGGTAAAACGTCCTCTTCTAAATTAGGAGCCTTTCCTTTGTTTTTTGACTTCCGTCCCCCTGGCATTATCTCCATTAACTTTTATATCATTAAAACAGCGTTAAGCCAAGAGGAGGATTCAAACCTGCCGGGAGCTCTAGAATTATGCGACCGCTCGCCTCTCCGCCATTACTGGAAGCCAATAAATTCAACATTAATCAACCTAAAGACACACTGTCTAACTTTTTTTGTTCAAAATTGAGTCAAAACATCATCAATCCTTCTTCCAGAACGTGTTTTTGTGTCTGACCTTGATTCACTATGGTACTCTAATTATAGGTGTTTCGTCTGTGTGTAGGGGAAACATATTCATCTGCACAGTCACACAGAGCCGAAGCACAACCAATGTTCAATGTTCTTTCACAAAATGCTTGTTTTTGTCTGTGTGTGTGTGTGTGTGTGTGTGTGTGTGTGTGTGTGTGTGTGTGTGTGTGTGTGTGTGTGTGTGTGTGTGTGTGTGTGTGTGTGTGTGTGTGTGTGTGTGTGTGTGTGTGTGTGTGTGTGTGTGTGTGTGTGTGTGTGTGTGTGTGTGTGTGTGTGTGTTGAGGGCTAAAAGTTACACTGTCCCTTTAAAAATTATTGGATAATGTACGTGCTGTTGAGATACCAGTACCACTGTTGTGTTATTGTAAAAAATGATAATAAAAAATAAAACTATAAAAAATATAGCCTATATATATTTGCATAATGATAATGAAGCTCCTCAGTGAGAACCTACAACAAACACATTACACACACAAACAGACATATGCACAAAACATATACATAAAAAGCACACAAAGAAATTTGAAATAGCATTCTGGCTGTTAGGAGTTTGGTATTGTTTGTTAATGAATGCACAGTGTCTATATTATTATAAACGAAAGGTCATCAGGGAAAACAGGTGCATTCAGCAGACTGAGGATTTGGACGTTAATGTGAAAACAATATCTTAACACATACAGCATCTTTACATGTATAATGCATCAAAGTTAAATGTGGAGCACTAAGAAAAGCTGTAGAATTGTTCATAAACTGTGAAAATAATCTTCAGTTGAATTGAGCTAAGTGAATTAAAGCTACCATAAGGCATGAACTGTAAAAAAAAAAAAAACTTCAGATGAACTTTGTCTGGGGTCATGAAAATGTGATGCTATTCCAGAACCAACAACCACACATCATGCGACTGACTCAAACCACAACCTTCTTGAGACAATAAAACGAATAAAAGCAAAGTGAATAATTATTATTATATCGTTAGAGTTGATATTGCACTGTTATGACAGCTAATAGACTTTTGACATTTGTATACTTTGTAGAATTATAAGTTGATTTTACATTGTTCCTTCAACCAAAGATTTTTTACAAGGAATCACATTGTTAGAATTGTAACATCTTTTAACATTGACTACACTATCTACTGTTTTACGAAACAGATGCAGAAAGAGAGTTCATGTATGAACTTTAACATTGTTGATGCAGCATTAGACTGGCTCATCAGGACGTGTTTGTCTTGTGCAAGCAGTATTTGTGTTCAGGGTTGCAATGTGTTGCAGGGCCTTGCAGTCTGATTGACACTCACTTTATATGTGTGAATGGCATGACTTTTCTTGTACGAGTCGCTACATTACTGTGAGACCACGGGATGAGACATAGCCTACACTGCAAGTATTCAGTCACACTCAAATTCTGCTCCAGAAATTTAAATGAGTGGAAAAAAAAATATCTTTGGGGCCCTTTACAAACATGACACCATGTTCTACTGAGTGTGGAAACCTTTTTTTAATGCGTTTTGGCCGTTCATTCGACACGAGACACGACAACAGCGTTTTGGGGGACCTGGAAACTCAAACTTTTAAAAACAGGTTTCTAAAAGCAAACCATTTGAAAATGTAGGCTATATTGTTATCGTCTCTGTGTAAACTACAAAAAGGCACATTTGTATTCACACTGCAAGAGTAGCAGAATCAGCCAACATAATATAGTGAATTACTGTATAAATCATGGCAGTTCCACAAAGGATATATTATTCAATTTATTTTATTAGGTACAGAACAGGTGTTCAAGAATGATACTTTAAAGATTTATTATGCCACAGTTTGATCATTGCATCATTGACCGAAGCATTTCCAAGAAAAGGAAAATTACTCTCCTTTTTTTTCTTTCTTTTTAGGCAGACAGAAAGCATTCACAATTTTATTTTCCACACATTTCTGACATTCCATCACATTATTGGTTTTCTTACAGCGATAAAGAGGCACTTTCTCATTAATCTTTAGAAATTCTTCTTTCAGATTCTTTGTGATGTCCTTCTTCCAGATCTCTTGGAAGACAAATGCATTATTTCCATCTTTATTTTGATTTATCCAATTTGAAAGGCCCTCTAAAATATTGTCTGTACCCGCAATGCATGTTTTCACGCAAGGTGAGTTGTACAAATAGAAAACTACACAGGTATTCTGATCTGCCTTTGCTAGAAGTCTGTCCATGGGAGATTCAGTTTCACCAGTAGGTGGATAGAGCAGAATATGCTCAGCATGCTCCTCTGGTATTTTACTTATATCTGGCCTTGTAGCAATGACATTGCCTAAAGATGTGCATTTCTCGTTTTCAGTGAGTTGTAAACATTTCTCTCCATTATTGAGCTTATCTTTTACATTTTTTGCATCATCCCTGCTGAACACAGTCTGGATATCAAATCGTTCATCTGTACACTGAGCATTTGAGACTCTGATCGCTATTGCGTAATGAGCATCAGTTTTGTCCTTCTGGGTCTTCGGCTGGACACTGGAAGACATAAAATAACACAAGGTTATAATTCTCAATAAACATTGTGTTTGCCTTGTTCCTTGTACATTTTGATTTTCAAACTTAATTAAAATTTACATGCACTTTACTAATTCAAAACTGCATATATTGATTACAGTTTTTGCCCATTGCTTGAACACATTTTGCTAAATTTTGCTCATTGTGCCAAAACTACACACAAGTAAACATGACACAACACTGGGAAATATACCATTCACATCTGTGTCACATTGAAACTCTACTATCAACACCTAAACTCTGCTATCACTTTCGGATCAGGGGGAACACACTAGTCTACTTTATATAAAACACTGCAGTCTTTGATTTTCACTGTTTATTCAGAAGGCATATTTTCAGGAGGCACATTTTCAAACAACCAAAAAAGCAAATAGGCCTACTCAATATTGTACATTGCAGCACTGTACATTGCAGTAACATGAATTCAGATAAAGCAAAAAAATATATAATAATAATAGAAAAAACACTATGTAAACACAGAAAATCATGGCAATTGTGCATACGTGGGCTCATGGATCAAAATATCCCCTTGCATGTCGAAACCATCCATGGATTGCTGTCACCTAAATGTCGCCGCAGGCCTATTCCACTGCCTGCAGAAGAGGCATGCGGGCATGTAAGTAATCATGGCAGGGGCGTAGCACAAGATCTCGGGCCCTATGGATAGGCAGTCCTGATTAGTCTAAGCATGGGTCTATAGTGTTTAAGCAACGGGCAAAAACTGTAAATTGACTGTAGCTACTGCATGTACAAAGACCTACTTGTCATAAAAATACTGCGTCATTTTAGCCATGACAGCAGTGTTCACATCGCCCTGAATGCCTTGAACACACAGATGAAGCAGGCAGAGGAAGATGAGACCCCTCAGTGGTACCATAGGTGCCTAAAGTGAAGAAAAAAACATCACTCATGTCAACACAAAACTTGAGTTAAATTCATGCAGGAGACGATCTAAAGAACCAGAGAGCTATATTTTAAGAGCTGCAGTGCTGTTGTTTCTTTCCTGATAGTGCTTAGGAGGAAATAAGGCATATATTGGGACCCGACTGAGTTTATAATTCACAAATTCGATTAGTGTTTAACTAGAGTGGGTGGGAGTTTGTGGTTCACACTTTTGTATAATGAGCTTATAATTGGTCACATTTTCTGCAAAAAAAATAAATAAATCTTTTTAAATCTCACCAATTTAAACATTCAAGCTATTTTTAAACCATTCAGCACTCACTCACTCTCTGAGAAACAGTTGAGAAAGAAAACGCATATGTAACAGTATTTTGGATCCGTGCTTTGGTCTTAAAGTGGCAGCAGCCTAAAATACCTAATGCTGTCTATGTCATTAATGTTAATCAAACAATAAAAGACAAAGCGAAAATCACTTACTGCTCTTGACTGAAGCACTTTTGTAACTTTAACTGTAAGGATCAATCGGTATTTAATTTATTCAGGGAAGACTATGCCGAGTTATTTTACATTTGATTCCTTATTCAATTTCTGTAGTATTTATTGCCTGAATACTGCTGTTAGACCAACCTGAACTGTTTATTTTAGTGATATATTTAATAATCTATTGGATTTATTTGTGCTACTGCTCCTCCCAACTCCCCTCTCAAATAAAAAAATCACTTAACCCTTTGATGCGTACGATCACACCGGTGTAATCAGTCTTGGCTGGAGCGTACAGTCACACCGGTGTGATTGGAACGGTCAGTGCATCACATGATAAACTGCTAAATGCAAAAATGCTTTCGCGCTTTGGCTGACGCTGAGCCAGAGACAGATGAATTCAGCGCTGTCATGTCACAACTATTTATTGTTTTCAACCACATAAGGGTTATTTTAGGTTTTAGATTTTTAGATACACATAAGTACTTGCAAAACAATACATTTAAAATTTGTAAATATGTCTAAGTGAGGATAACAATCCATTCAATTATAAATTGTCAAGGTGTTATATTCATATCAGGTACACATTGTGTAACTATAACATATACTCTATTCTTCTCCCAGTACACTCGCCACTAACTTTCATGTATTTTGAGAGAAGATGATGAATTGACGTGTTGTAAATCCGGCAGATATGATTCTCTAAACTGTGGGTCAAACTAACATAATCCTTATAAAGATTAAAAAAAAAAAAAAAAAAAAAAAAAAAAATCCACTTTTGAGAATCAGAATATCAGGTAGACTATGACATAGCCAAAAAAGTTGTGAATATTGTGAATAAAAAGGAAAAACTAAATAAAAGCGATACATCTGCATACAGTGCTATTGTGGTTGCAGTGTGTTATGAAAATAATAAGGTGATACAATCTAAAATAACAGCAGCCTTAAAAAACTCACGCTGGGGGTAACCTAGAATATTTTAAACTTGTGTGCGAAAGGGTTAAAGGAGAACAACTGTCAATTTTAACATTGAGCTCAATTTTTTGTAAATTTGGAGTGCTGTCAATACAGAGAACAACGACAGAAATCGGTGTTGCCTACACCGTGTTATCCTATTTTTAAAATTTGCACCCTATTGACTTGAATGGGGCAAGTTTTAAACCTGCTTTTATTTCTCTTATCATCCTTGATGTGTCATTACAAGTGCCCAGCCATGTTGAGTGATTCCTTCAGTTGAACACGGTGACTGCATTAGATGTGAAAGATATTGATAAAAAATATGTTCATTCAACAAGTGCACATGTAATAGTGAGTACAGGCCGTTTGTGTTTGTACATTTCTTTGTAAATATAGTGTGATGTTAATTTTCCAATACTTTTAAATATGGTTACAATATTTATTTGTGCTTTATGTTTAAAAAGGGAGTGTGTGTTTTGCGCATTTATTCATATAATTATTTTCGCTTGGCATACCAGCGTGATGACGTCATCGCACGCATCGCATAGTAACCCCGCGCGCTAGTGATGCTTCATTCGTAGTAAATGCTGAGACGAGAAGCAATCACAAATGGGTTCTTCTCTTCATTGTCTTGTTACTTACAGGTAACTGCAAAGTATAATGAAAGAAACACTTCCGATTTAAGCATAACACTGTTAATAATATGAACGAGTTGTGTGCGTGTTTAACGCAGTTGTTTTGCTATATGAATAGTGAGTTTGAGTTTGTCATGTTGAGCACATGGTTAGCATAAATGCTCCACGATTAGCGCAAAAGTCCGCCACTTAACTGGTTAAAGTATAAATACTATTCGAATCTATAAGGGATAATATTGTTTAGTGTTTATTCTTAGTTTACATACGTGGTCGTTAATCGGCGGTGATGTCTGTAAACTGTGTAATGCATTACATTTGAGTGAATGTAGTTGAGTGAATTTCACGTGTCTCGTCATTCAATGTAATACTTCAGACAACGAGTATGTGTTCTAAACTGAGAAAAGGGAGTGGATTCTTAACGTAGCCTATTTTACATCATCATTCTCATGTTATTAGTTAGATAAAGGGTAAGTGCTAGTTAAAGTGTTTTATATATATAAATTATCCATTAGGGTGTCACTTTGGAAATTGTAAGCCCTGAATGCAAAATGTTTACAGTTGTAATATGCATATACTTGTATTCATTCGTAGTAAATGCAGAGACGAGAAGCAATCACAAATGCGTTCGGTAACACTTTATATTACGACCCGCAAACAACTGCGTAAGTAAACCGAAATACATTTCTGTAATTATTGTGTACTTCCGTGTAGGTATAAGGGAACAATATGTTACGTTTTGGGTAATAAATAGGTACAACCAGATATACAAGCACATTATTTATAATGTAATTATTTTAAAACAGGTACCTATTCTGTTAATATATTCCAGGCAAAAATTGTACGTCTGTTGTATATAAAAGTTTTTATCACATTTCTGGCCAAATATGTTCTTGTGCAATGTATAGTTACAGGGTAATTTTGACATCTGTGGGTTGTAAATTAAACTTAAATATATAGTTATATATATGGCTGTATTTAAATTTATTGGCTGTAACTACATTGCACAAAAACATATTTTGCCAGAAATGTGATAAAAACTTTTATATACAACAGACGTACAATTTTTGCCTGGAATATATTAACAGAATAGGGACCTGTTAGTTTTAAAATAATTACATTATAAATAATGTGCTTGTATATCTGCTTGTTACCCCTTTATTACCAAAACGTAACATATTGTTCCCTTAGACCTACACGGAAGTACACTATAATTACAGAAACGTACACCGTAATTTCGGTTTACTTACGCAGTTCTTTGCAGGTCGTAATATAAAGTGTTATCATGCGTTCTTCTCTTCATTGTCTTGTTTCTTACATGAGTACTACACATACCTGTATTTACATCCTGTTTTCGGTCGAAGTCCATATTCGATTGTCGAGTTCACGCACTTAATTATAGGTAACAAAGCAACAGTGGAGACTCAGACTGTCAGCCAAAGACGGTGCTGTGTGGTGTTATGAGAATATCAGCTCTGATGGATATTTGTAAAAAAAAATCATCTTAGTTACCTATGATCACGCGTGTGAACTCGATAGTCGACTACTGTGGACTTCGACCAAAAACAGGAAGTAAATACAGGTTTGTGCGCTTGTTGAATTAACATCATTTTTATTCATATCTTTCACATCTAATGCAGTCAGATTCACTCGTGTTCACTCTGAAGGAATCACTCAACATGGCTGGGCACTTGTAATGACACAGCAAGGATGATAAGAGAAATAAAAGCAGGTTTAAAACTTGCCCCATTCAAGTCAATAGGGTGCAAATAAAAAAAAAGGATAACACAGTGTAGGCAACACCGATTTTTGTCGTTGTTCTCTGTATTGACAGCACTCCAAGTTTACAAAAAATTGAGCTCAATGTTAAAATTGACTGGAGTTCTCCTTTAAGGGGGGGTTGTTTTTTCTAAACAACGTGAACAATAGTGATGCTGGTTTAGCTCCACTAATGATGGTATTAAGAGATGAAGAAATATGAATATGACTTACCATGTTATCAGTTGCTGAGATCAGAAGGTTCAGAGAAGTTGTGTGAGTCTGCAGTGAAGCAGGAGTGATGAGGAAGAGGAAGAAGAGGCTTTTTATTCTGACACTCGACCAGCCCTCTTCTTCAACACCACGAAAAGACCAATTAAAACGCTTCACACTTGCATCACTGACTCCTTTAATAATGTCACGGAGCATCTTTGTGTGTGTCACCATGTACGGTGTTGGACTTCCTCAAAATGGTCAATAAGAAATAAAACAATGAGTAATTCCTCCAAGAAAAACCGCCATGGGTTCCTCCAAGAAAGCTATCCAAGTAAATGGATTTAAGGCAGACAATTGCCTTGGGCCCCAAATAATGCGCAGGAACATAGATATGAAAATTAAATATGAACTTATTAACAATGTTAAGTATTGTAATTGCAGTCACAATGCATACAATATTTTTTTTTCTTTTCTTTTTTCCCCCTCTCTCAGCCATTGCATTAAACATGTTTTTAAATAGATTTATTCACCCTCAAGCCATTCTAGGTGTATATGACATTCTTCTTTCAGACAAACACAATCTGAGTTATATTTAAAACTATCCTTGCTCTTCCAAGCTTTATAATGGGAGTGAATGGAGGGTGAGATTTTGAAGCCCCCCCAAAAATGCACCCATACAATATAACAGTAATCCATTCATCTCCAGGGGTTAATAAAGGCCTTTGGAAGCAAAGCGATGCGTTTGTGTAAGAAAAAATAATATTTTCTGCATTTCTGTGTTCGTCATGCGTCGGGTCAAAGGTCACTCTTCCACCGCAAATCGTTGTGTACGGCCGTCTGCCGGAAGGTAGTTATTATCTGAAAAAGTTTTAAATATGGATATGTTTCACATTGCTTGAAACACATTGCTTCGCTTCAGAAGGCCTTTATGAACCCCATGAAAACGTATGGATTATTTTTATGATGAATGCATTTTTAATCTCGCCCCCCATTCACTACCATTATAAAGCTTGGATCATTTTAAATATATCTCTGATTGTGTCTGAAAGAAGAATGTCATATACACCTAGGATGGTGGGTGAGTAAATCATGGTGTAATTTTTATTTTTGGGTGAACTATCCCTTTAGTTATTTTTTTAGTAATTAACTGCCAAGGAAATAACAAAAAATATAGCATTGTATGTTATTTAATTTGTGTACTTAGCTTGTGTTCTTTTACAGTCTCAGTTCTAATAATCTCTTGTTTGACTCACATTCAATGAGTGTCTTTGAACCGAAAGCAAACAGGCCTGTTGTCTTTTACACCGATGTCTCTCTGTGATTCATCTATAACCTCCAGTGTGAGGACGGCTGCTGGATTGCCATGTTTTGTATATCGTGGACTTTAGCAGGTACGATGTCTTTGTCTGTGTATACATGTTGCCAAAGAATAATCTGCTCTGCTGCTTGATGATACACTGTTAAACACCAGACATGTTTCCACAGCTCTTTCCATTAGACTTATCAGATTCCGACAGAGGTGGACAAAGTACACAACTTCCTTACTTGAGTAAAAGTACAGATACTACTGATCAAATATTACTCCGTTACAAGTAAAAGTTGTAAAGACCGATGTTTACTTAAGTAAAAGTACAGAAGTACTCATTTTTAAAAGTACTTAAGTATAAAAGTAAATGTCAATGCATTGTTTTATTATTGTTGCATTGCTGCATGTAATACTACAGTATGCCTCTGAATCTATGCCTGCCTACCCTCATATCAATATCACATGTATTTCTATAACACAGTTCCAGTCGTGGGATTCAATAAGTGTACTCAATAACGTCCACAATGGTTTCGGACACCCAAACGGCTGCTCCCAGTTTTTTGGCTTTTAGTATGAAAATGTTAGCCTTACTGTTATCTATAAGCTAGTGTCCTCCAAAACAATGACAAAATTTGCATTTAGACGACCAAACCCAACGTTGAAAATTAAAATCATGTTGATGTCAGAATCCAATGTCAGATTGACGTTAATCTCCAACGTTGGACAGACGTTGTATTGTGGTTGAAAATCGGTTGAGGTCAGAAACCAACATCAGTCGAGTCCTGACGTCAACCAGACTTTCATTTACAACCAAAATGCAACCAAATCATCCCTGACGTTACTACTTTCTACTCAAGGACCTTGACAGAAATGTAGTGGAGTAAAAAGTATGATATTCGTCTTTCAAATGTAGTGAAGTTAAAGTAAAAGTTTCCAGAAAAAATAATACTCAAGTAAAGTACAGATACTCAAAAAGTGTACTTAAGTACAGTACTCAAGTAAATGTACTTTGTTACTGTCCACCTCTGGATTCCGACTCGCTGCTTTTCTTCACTGGTCACGAACACTCATGCGGATTATTCTATAGTTGTTCACCTCCAAAACTCACCTAAACCAACAAAGCATTTCATTTATGTCTCAAATAAGCTCGTTCCAGCATAAAACTGGCATCAAATCTCATTCAGAAAGCAAACATTGTCACTCATCATAACTCTTTGTCCTAACATTAACAACAGGGAATATTACAATAATGATGAAATAAAATGTTTCACATAAATCAGTATTTCATTCTAGCATCTGTACATTTTAGTGGCTGTACTACAGCAGTTGTAACAAGAATAAATCAGAATATTTGCACATAGTAATTTATTTGTGGAAAATAAGAAGTATATAGTATTCTACTACTCGATTGCTTAAACACATTTCTTTTAAACTATGCCTCGTATTCTCAAAACAGTAAACACAAATCCATAATGTCTCACCCAGTTCCCCAAACATCCTATTTTCAGGTCAAAATGAAGCTCTACACTCAAAACTATTCACACTGAAAATACAAACTTTGCCCTCAGACTGGACACACAAGCCCTCACAACACACACACTACAACATAGTCTTGCACACTGGTGCAATAAATTCAAAAACAACATTTTCAAAACTGGTAAGTTATGTTGCTTGTGGTACACATCATCTATAACAGGTGTTGAACACTGTAGTGTGTACTGCAGTGTAAGTGCAGACTGGTGAGGGTATAGACAGCTGTCTTCTCTGAAACACTTGGAGTCTTTAACCACTGTCCACCTGATGTGAGCAAAACATACAAAAAATGTAACATCATTTATTTAAACATTTATGAAACGCGTAGTCATGTTTTTTAAATGATTAGTTAATCATTAACTAATCAATTGTAAATTACTTGTAACGGAATTTACAAATCATAAAATGTTAGCATATCACTTGCCAATCATTTATGAATGTTTCGTAAATGATTAGTTCATCATTAACTAACCACTTATAAATGACTTACAACTGAACGTTATTATAAAGTGTTTCCATTGGGGGCTCTTCTAAATGATTTACATGTCTCAAAGGTAACTGATAAAATGTAAATATTTATGGACGATCTTTTAGTTGAACGACTCCCGAAAGACCACGCCAGAGAACTTCATAAAGCTGAGAAAACGGAGAAGAGGAAGAAGACCGGCAATGACGCATCTTCCCCGGAACAAGCTTATCTGGCAAGGCAAGCGTATTATAAGGATCATCAGGCAGATGGAAAAATTTAGCAAACGATTGTTACATATTATAAGAGGGTTTATTTTAGAAAGTCAATTTAAATGTCCTTATTGTGAAGTGTCACACTTGCAAAAGAAGCTTGAATCGCTAGAAGCATGACGCAAGCTTGCTTTGCCACTGAAGTGTTTGTGGTTTCCTTTGATCTCTCTGGACAGGCCCAACGGTCCAGCGGGTGTTAAAATGACATGCCCGTTTCTCTAACCTTTGCCATAGGGTGAGGGGGAAAGAGAGTCTGTGAAGAGGTGAGAGGCAGGATGTGGTTTTAACAGCAGCAGCTGAAAGAAAAATTCAATGTATATTAAGCTTTTTAGGTAGGTGGCAAAAGATAAGATGTGTTTTGGTCGGGATGTTCCTTTATCAATCACACAGACTCCTGATCAACTGAAGAGTAACGTTTACATTTATTAGTATCTTTCACGCACACTATGCCAATCTCCTCTCCTCACTCTCTCACATCTTACATTACTAATAAACATTAATTGCATCCCTCCATTAAATATAAATATTTAAACTTCTAAGCAAAATACAAACATGATTTGAAATATTACACCTATGTGATTATTTCAGTCTTTTGCAACAAGTCTGTCAGGACTATTTCAACTTTCAGCATATTTCAATTCAAAGTCTTTCTGGGCATTTCCGTTCACGAACAGATCTTCTCAACGGTATCTCAGTCTTTTCAGGTTGTTCTAACTCAGCTGATAAATCTTTCAACAGATGCTGACGATTCCTCCCTAACACAACGCCACTTGTAGTTTCAACATTATAAGACCTTGGTTGAATTTGTTCAAGTACAATGCCTTTCAGATTCCAGGTATTAGTTTTATCTTTAAATCCGACCTCCTCACCAGCACGAAGTTCAGGCAAATGATGAGTTCCTTTATCATAATAGACCTTTTGCTTAGCCTTTTGTTCTTTGAATTCTTTGACTTTCTCGCTGCCTTCTGTCATGAGAAGATCCTCAGACATACTGTAGACAAATACGGTAAGCAAACAGTCCCATGTAAAAACTACTTCCACCATCTCTTGCCTTTTGCATCAACCTTTCCACAACTCTAACAAATTTTTCCACAAGTCCATTAGACTGGGGAAAATATGGACTTGATGTTGTATGTCTGAAGTCCCAGTCTTTTGAAAAACTCTGGAAACTAGCATTAACAAATTGAGGGCCATTATCTGTAAAAACTTCAGTTGGTACTCCCGTGTCGAGCAAAGATTGATTTCAGGCATGAAATAACATTTTCTGCCGTACATATGCTTAACACACACACTTCTGGATAAAATGAATAATAATCCGTAAGCAAGAGGTTATTTTTCCCATGACATGTGAACATGTCTGCACCTGCTTTTTGGTATGGTCTTTCCGGTACCGGATACGACTTTACTGGCTCTCTTGGATTATTGAATTGATATCTGGCACATGTCTGACATCTAGACATTGCAATTGTGACGTCCTGATTGGTTCCAGGCCAATACATGACTTCACAAGCTCTTGTTTTACACTTCTCAATTCCCAAACGGCCTTCATGGATTTTGTTCAGCATCTCATGTCTCAGATTTTTCGGGATCACTCATTTATTTCCTTTATACAGAATTCCATCACAAACAGACAATTCAGACTTGCAGTTCCAAAATTCATGAACTTCTATAACACAATTTTGCAATTCATGACATAATATTTCACCTGAGTGAGTGTTTGGTCTTGTTCTGTCTCTTTAGATCAGTTTCATTTTGGAATCAGCAACAGGTAAAGCTTCTACGATCATGTTCACATATCCTTGAATGTCCTCAGTCAACTTTCCCCTCCAGGGTGTAGTTGGGTCTACGGCTCTAGACAAGGTGTCTACTAAACATTCATTTACCTGACAGTTAATGCATAACTTTGCAATCATTCTTTGGATTCTCAAAGGACAATCATTAAGATATTTTTTGAACAATGCAATCACTCTCTCTCCTCTCAACTATAGCTGGTGTGTGTGTGTGGGGGGTGCGCACTGTCACCATTGTACTCTGGCTATCATCCAAGTGGATGCTGCACACCGGTGGTGATTGAGGAGAGACCCCGACATCATTGTAAAGCGCTTTGGGTGTACAGAAGTACATATGAAAAGTGCTATATAAATGCCTCATTCCATTCTATTCTATTCATTCTATTTAAAAAAAGGGGAGGGGCTGTTTGATATGTCTCACCCTGTCTTCCTGTTTCAGTGGAAATTACGTCAATTCATTGAATAATGTTGCGTTTCAAGGCACTTCAGTGGGCTTTTTCAGAACTTTCCCCTAATGGGATTCTTCTGGGCTTTTTTTTCCTTACTCAGGACATATGTGTCACAGTCTTCGTCTGCACCTGTCTGTCTTAGTCTGCACTACACTTCCCAGAATCCCTTGTGTCTTCACACCTGAACTCACTTCCTCATTACCCACCTGTTTATCGTCTTGATTATCCGTGTCACCTGTGCTCACCTCATCTTCTGTGATTGTGTCTGTATTGAGGCCATGTCCACACGGACACGGGTATTTTTATAACCGGAGTTTTTCCTCCTGCGTTTTTGAAAAAATCTCCGTCTACATGAAAACGCAAAAACACGCTATCAAGCGCCATCAAGAGCATTCCACACCAGCAGGCGGCGATATAACCCTAACCGTAAAGCCACGTTGGCCAATCAGAAGCCGTCAGCGGCGCACAATCTGACGTCAAACACAGCGGATAACGGAGCACACTTTGACGTCGCAAGGCAAAAACTCCGGTTTTACTGTCTACACGACAACACTGCAACCGGCGTTTCTGAAAATCCTCACCCTGGCAGGGGTTTTCAAAAATGTTCGGTTTCAGTGACCTGATACTGCGTTTCCGTGTGGACGAACGGGCGAACCGCGTAAAAAAAGTCACGGTTATAAAAATACCCGTGTTCGTGTGGACAAGGCCTTAGTTTCCTCTGTTCAGTCTGTCCTTGTTGGCTGTTAATTGTATTTAGATGTGTGGAGATGATTATCTGCCTGTTTATACCTTTTTTGGATTCCCTGTTGAAATTAAATATCTTACATTGAAGCTCTCTGCCGTCCTCCTCTTCTTCCGCCTGCATACACCCCTGACAATATGGAGGATACAAAATCAGTTGAGTTTGATTCTGTTGCCATTTGTTCACCCTTTTTTCCTAAAACGCCTGTACTATTAGCTCCGGGCTTAATCTGACTCCAATTTCAAATTTAGATTGTGTTTTTAATTAGAAAATAATCATAAACATTGGTTATTGATTAGTTTAGATATTTTATTATTCTGGATACCCCATACTTTCAATTATCCATTCATTCGGGGACCCAAATGCCACAGAGTCACAGACCCCGGGTTACATGAATCTCACGGACACAAACCCGCCAGTTTTGGTCAGAGGGTGTAGAGTTAGCTAATACCTCTTTAGTCGCTTGCCTACTGCTCACTCGTACAAAAAAAAGTGTAGTTTATTTAGCCACTTCCATACAACTTGCCAAGTCAGTGATTGACAGAAATCAAAAGGTCTTCAGATGACGAACATGAAAGAGGAATAAACAATAGTTTCACAAGATACATTATATGTGGTACACAGACATTATTAGAGAACTTGAATCAGGGGGAAACGAAGGGTGTTTGATATCAGCCTTTTTAATGAGGAAATCCCCAACGACACCGTTTGATCATTGACAAGCTTTTTCAGGAAAAGAAAAAGTGATAACTTCTAATCGTGCAGACAGAAAGGCTTTATTTCCTTATAATTTTCCACACATTTCTACATCCTATCATATCAGTTTTGTTACACCGATAAAAAAGCACTTTCTCATCAATCTTTTGAAGAAAAAAGATTCTTTCCTCCAGTTGTCTTTGTGGCAGATCTTTTCAAAGACAAAAACATTTATTCCATATTTCCGTAGCCTACATTTATCCAGTTTGAAAGACCTGGCAAAATATTGTCTTCTCTCTGAATGCACTTCGTCACACACAAGGTGAGTTGTACAAATGGAAAAATATATACAGCTATTCTGCCAGCGCTAGAAGTTTGTCCATTAGATAATTATCTAAAGGATAGAGCAGAAAATGCTCAGCATGTTCCACTGGTTTTTGTGATGGAGTGCAGAACACACATTTATTTCTGTTAGTGAGAATATTTCTCACATTTTCTGCATCCTCCTGAACACAGTCTGGATATCAAATCCTTCTTGTGTACACTGAGACTTTGAGATCGCTATTGCATACTAAACACATCAGGCTTGATCTTTGGCTGGACACTGGAAGACATTATCACAGTTTTCATTCATTCATTCAAAATCATGAATCATTCATTTTATGACTATAAACCCTGTTTTTGTGTGTATAGCTTCTTTGGAGACAAAACTTGGGACATTACCGCATTTATGGATATTGTCAATTGCAAAATAGAGCTATATTTCCCCCCCAAAAAATGTTATTGTACACATATCTGATTTAGCATTACAGCTGTTAGTGGTGCATGTCTAACTTACTCCCCCTTGTCAAGGATCATTGAGTTTGTTGACCGTTTTATTGCCCACAGATCATTTTCCTATAAGGAAATCAGAAAAAATGCTTATGTTTTATCATTTGCTTATGTTTTATCATTTAATCAAATGTCATCATCATATTTTAAGAAATCATTATTACTATGTTGTGTTTCTCATTGTTATCATTTGAAATGTTTAATTCTTTTCTTTTGCTAATCTTTATGCCTCAAATGTAGCTGACTGACTTTTGTACTTGCTGTTTAGATGAGGGCAAACGTATAAGCTTCCGATAGTCAGACCACAAATGCTCGAATGTCTCAGAATAAAGTGATAAACAAATGTTATCTTAGCTAAACATCTTGCAGTGTACGGGCTAACACCTCAAGAGTGTGAAAACATGAGAGCTAGATATGTTTGTGTCTTGTGTGTCTGCTTCAATGTGATATACTATAAAATATGATCTTAGCTCTGTTCTGATAAGCAACTGTATATAGGGAGATTATTTTCTGTACAGGTCAGTCTATACCAGGAGTCGGCAACCCGCGGCTCTTAAGCGCCGCCCTAGTGGCTCCCTGGAGCTTTTTCAAAAATATGTAAAATGGAAAAAAAAAAAATAGTTTTAACCCTTTCGTACGTTTCACACCGATGTGATCAGTCTTGGCTGGTCCCTGGAACGTACGATCACACCGGTGTTATTAGAACGCTCAGTGCATCACGTGATCAACTGCTAAGTTCAAACGTGCTTTGGCGCGTTGGCTGGCGCTGAAGCCCCGTTCACACCGCCAGCGATTTTGTCGCTGTGTGTCGCTAGTCTACTGTGAAGTCGCTTGTGGGCGTTGGTAATGCTGTCGCTCTAATGTTATTGGTTGACTGGACGTCTGGCCATATCTATACTAAATACCATCACAAGTGATAACTAACTTTATATTATTTTAATTTGACTAGAAATTATAGGCTCAAAAGAAACGGTATGCTGTTGGGAGAGTGTTTTTATATTCCCATAGCAGTATTCAGTGGATTAAATCATTTACTAGATTAACGATCGATCAAGCAACAAATTAAACTCACTCATACGGTCATTAATGACTAAAACGTCATTCGTATTTGACAAATAATACAGTTTATTGTCTCTAGTAGTCAACACAATGCAGGGGAAACTGTAAAGTGAACTGCAGCAGTGCTAAACTTGCATCAAAAACTTACAACACTCGAACTATAAATGCATGAATTAAACTCACTGAGACTGTCGACAGTTTCTTTTCCATGCATCATTTTATTATATCCATGAATGTGGTAGTCAAATCATATAAAACAGTGAAATCGCCCTCGAACTCTGTCTTGCCTGCACTCGAGACGGTGACGTAAAGTGAGCTCCACTGAAAGTCTTCTTTCCTATTGGTTGTCGCTCGCGAAAATCGCTTCTCATTTGCATAAAGTTGAAATTTCTGAACTTTTGTCACTTGTCTCATAGACATGTATAAAGGCTAGATGGCTTACCGGCGCTGAGAGCCAATGGGACCCGACGACGTCACACGGCGGCCATCTTAAGACAGGTCCGCTCGTCCAGTTATAACATTAAAGTCTATTGTGCATGTAGTGCTGAAATAACTATATCTTGCTCAATTTTCAACCGATTTTCAAACGGCTTGGTGTGTCCATAAACGTCAGGGATGCGGCTATTTAACTGCATACTGCATACATTCAAAACGTGAATCTACAATTTAAACATTGGCATCAGCACAAATCATAGCCACGTTAATAAGGTTTGTAATAAACCAAACCGTTTGTAAATCCGTCAAGAATTCAGCAAGTTACGAGCATTTGTCACTCACCTTCCGTCCACAGCAGCAGGGAGCAGCAGCGCAGTCACCTGACCTAAGATGGCCGCCAAGTTGACGACACAGCTGACTCCGCCTTGAGCCATCTAGCCTTTATAGAGCTGGTAAGTCCCGCCCCCTCCGCTAACCCCGCTGGACCTCAAAGTTGAAAAACCGTCAATGCAAGTGAATGGGAGAAAAAAATTATTTTCTGGTCCCGTTTGAATTGTGCCATGAATTTGAACATATGTTGACTGTGAATTTTTTATATAATCTTTCGTGTGAAAAATGCTACAATTTAGCGGGTAGAAGTTTGATACGGGTAGACTTTGTGTGAGAGCACTTTGTGGACTACAACTCTTCGCTACTTTCGGCGCGTTTGAAACGTCAACACCACTAGCTCACGGCTCTAGCTCACGGATCCCGCTAGACATGGCTGTCTTTGGTGCACTTCACCGCCTTCTTTCAGGGAGAGGACAAAATCGTTGAGGTTGGCGAAAACCACGGGCAAGTCAACTTTATGGGGTGACGTCACATAGGCGACATGTAGTCTTTCTCGTTATGTCTTTTCCACAACTGCTAGCCGACGAATCATACCATATACTGTCAAACTTGTAACATGAAAGATTATATAAAAAATTCACAGACAACATATGTTCACATTCATGGCACAATTCAAACAGGACCAGAAAATAATTATTTTCTCCCATTCACTTGCATTGACGGTTTTTCAACTTTGAGGTCCAGCGGGGTTTTACGGAGGGGGCGGGACTTACCAGCTCTATACATGTCTATGGCTTGTCTCCTGTCGCTTGACACGCCCACATTCTGTCGCCAACGGTCACTGTAGCTCGTGTCGCCGGAAGTCGCCAGCGCTCCATTGAAATGAATGGGATCTTGTCGCTTTGTCGCTGCGTGTCGCTGGCGGTGTGAACGCGCTCAGTGCTTGTCATATAGAGCGCGGGATCGTGACGTCGGCGGATCACAGTAGCGCAAGGCATTGTGGGACTTTAGGTCACGGAGGTTATGGGAGAAACGTAGAGTGGCGGTAATATTAGTATTTGCGGTAGTATATTGGTATATTTTAGAAGTAAGTTAGGCTAATTCAGTTCAGAAAAACGACAGAATGGTGAACACATATTGCATTACACTGTCATAATCGTTCTCACGATCGGCGTGGAAAAACAACAATGGAAATCAAGTCGCAGAGCTACTGTAAGACGGACAAACATCACCTTCAGCAACATTTCCCGACACATGTTCGTGTGTTCACGGCATTTTCACACAGGTAAGTTATCATTACAACACCTTTAACTGTTATGTGGTTACCGCTAGCTGCCCATAAAAACTTTTGTTTCAAAATGTTGTAGCTAACGTTATGCAGCCAGCACTCGGTTGTGCAAAGTTAGCTAGTTAAACTAGTTGCAACCCAAACAACCGTACAAGGTAGGGCTGTAAAGGCTGTAACTAGTTTAGCTTAGTTGAGTTTAATTTTATAGTTAATATGCAGCCAGCTAACTTAGTTGTGCAAATTTAGCTAACAGTAACGTTAGTTAAAACTATAAACAACACAACAACCGTAACATTAACTTCAATTACGAAAGAGTACTAACTTCGCAAAACTAAGTTAGCTGGCTGCATAGCTATAAAATTAAGCTATAAAGGAAGGAATCTCTATAACGTATGTAACTGTTACATTATGTATCTGTAACCGTTCATCCGATCAACTTTACACTTGAGTGTGAAGTTATTTGGATGAGCAGGTATCCAGACAACTGCAAGCACAGACTAATAAATCCTGTTTTGTTTTATCAGGCAAACCAGAAATGCTGAGTGTCATCCCGACTGGGTACCGTCATTACACCTTGGCCACACAGAAGTCAAAACAACACACACACACAGCGTTTTAACCGGAGGACGAAGAGACAGCAAGCTGTACAGAGGTCACAGGTGGATGAAGCTGCACCTCCAGATGAAGCTGCACAGAGTTTATAAGTGGATGACACTGCACCGGAGGATAACAGAGAACAGCAGGAATGCAGTTTTTGTAGCCACAGGCGTGCTGAAATTAACCACTTGCTGGAGGAAAACAGGATACTGAAGGAAGAGCTCTCCCAAAAGAAGATGGATGAGCATTTCTTTAAAGATGATGATGTGAAGGTAAAGTACTACACTGGGCTTCCATGTTTTGATGGGCGTGCTGCAGCAGCTTCTTCCTTGCCTGCCACAGACTGTCCGAAAACTTTCGCCTTTTCAGATGCTCGTCTTAACTCTGTTGCGCCTGAGGCTGAATCTGCCAATCCAGCACATTGCTCACATCTTCTGCATAGGACCGTAAGACTGTTTCCACCACGTTCAGAGACACTATAGCTACAATGTTTACACACCTTAGCCCTTTGGTGCACTGGCCTGAGCGACATTGCTTGCAAGGTAGCATGCCACATCAGTTTGTTGAGGCTTTTGGCAGTCGTGTTTCAGTTATTGTAGACTGCTTTGAAATTTACATTGAGAGACCATCAAATCTGAAAGCTAGAGCACATTCATTTTCTCACTACAAACACAGGCACACCCTCAAGTATCTAATTGGCAAGTAATCATAAAACATGCCATAAACCTTATGAACTGCATGTTACATACTATGTGTTAATAACCTAACTTTACCTTCAAATGGCTTCATGTTTAACTGCTTCTTTTTTTCTCTTTTTTATTCTTTACATTGTCTTGTTTTTTTATTTTTTTATTGCATTGCCTCCTTGAAATGTATTTTAACTGTTTTGATCTGTAAGGTGTCTTTAAATAAAATGTATTACTAAATGTATCACAAATAAAATGTATTATTATTATAAATGATGGAATAAATGATGGAAAACTGTCAATTCTAAATCTTTTTATTTGTGTCACATAACATGAACTTAGTGCAATGCTAAAGTAAATATGGTAAGTAAATGAGTAATTATAACAGGACCTGCACAGTAACAATGTAGTGTAAATATAACAAGTACAATAAATAACAACTTGAACTTAGTGCAATGCTGAGGTAAATATGGTAAGTAAATTAGTAATTATAGAGATTTATAATTTCGGAACTGCTCAAATGTGTATGCGCTCACACCACAAACAAGGTAAGAAAACACGTCAGGAAATGTTGTTTGCGGTTACGGTAGCTTGTTCAGGTCAGTCAACCACTCTTTGTGTTCGTACGGATCGAGCCCGTTAATTGCCTTTATTTTGTCCAAGTAGCGCTTGGTAGATAACCTTGAGCTTTATCTTCGCACGGTCCATGTGTGTTTGTTTACCTTTTTCTTCTTCTCTACACAACCTCAGGCGCGCAGATGGCACTGGGGACGGGGGGGACGTGACCCCCCCAGATTCATAGTGACCCGATCCGTCCCCCGCCCTCACTATCCTTACGAAAGGCGACAAAAATCGGTAAAACAGAGGATTAACCAGTGTTTTCGCTATGTACATTAGCCAAAGCAGTGCCCCGGCCCGCTGCTGCGCTTTAGAATCGGGTCGGGGCAGACGCAGGCTGACTACACTGGTCACCATTACTTTGTACCCACGTTCTCACTACACGCTGTTCTGTTGTCAATAAACACACGATGCCACCGACGTTTACACACTCTCTCTCTCTGTGTGTGTGCTACGACTCCTGAGTGACGTCGCCGGGGTCCTATGAGGAGCTGGTAGCTGCCTCAATCGTGCCTGTAGGAGCGGACGAGCGGTAACCATAGTGATCATATACAATCTATGACTGAGCTGAATCTGTGATTTTCTTAACTGAAAAAAAATCGACTGTAAATGCCACAAAAAAAAGCAATGAAGAGACAAAAACCAATCACCTCGTTTTTTCAAAAAACAAACAATGTAAGTATCTATGCCTGTTGACTTTCCCAGATGTGGCAGATTAGATTTGTTAAGGGGAATAGCTAGTCTGAATAGCTAATCTTTTGCACTTAGCAAACACAGCAAAATGTGGAGACCATAACTATGCATTTAGGTGAGTGGACAGAGGCAAATAATGAATGAACACAAAAAGAATGGTTGGATAAATCAAACAATTTATCGTCGTCAGGAAATAATGTTTTATCTTATAATTTAACACATTGTACTGTATAAATTGACTGAGGTATGTTCACTGTCGTGTAAGCCACTATAAAAATAATTATACTAAGTACATTTTCGTGGTGGAAGGTTTATGCAAACAACAAATAAAGGCCTACATAAACTTTTGACATCCTCTTATAGCAGGAAATGGGCTATGAAAAACATTTCTTAATATGTCATACATCATTTGAAAGATATTTCTAATATATAAATTGCAACAAACTTGTAATTAACACTTAAATTAAACATTTTGAGTTATTTTTAGACATTTGAAATAGTAGTTTTAGCCATTAATTCTCAGGAATATGTTATATTTCACATTGTTGTGAAATTCTATAGAGGTATAGAGGGTTAACTGAAATGATAAGATTTAAAATGTTGTCCTCCTGGCCTGCAGGCAATTTCTGATGACAGTAAGGCAGGCCCTAGTCAGTCAAGTGAGGATCTGCAGGAGGGCAGCCACAGTAGAAAAAGACAGCATGAGGAAGGAGAGACAGTAGAATTACAGACAGAAGAAGCAGGGACAGAACAACAAGGAGGGACAGGAGGCAACACAGAGGGAGAGGATGTTGACATGATAATGACATATACAAAGCCAAATCAACCTGACCCTAAAGTTTTGCAAAAACAAGTGATGAAAGACCGGACACTGACATTCCAAAAATCATGGTATGAGAAGTATCCTTGGCTGCATGTTAGTATGGGTACAGATGGTGTTCTGTGTTTTCATTGCTCTAAGTACTTCAAGACAGGGAAACCAGCACAAGCCAAGAGTATAGACCCAGCTTTTGTCAGTACTGGGTTTAAAAACTGGAAAAAAGCACTTGAAAAATTCTCCATGCATGAGAAATCAGAGGGTCACAACATTGCTGTTACAACTGCTGCCTATGAAAACAGGCCAGTTACTACACAGTTGAGCAGTGGAGTCAGTACACAGCAGGCAGAAAACAGAGCTAGCCTGTTAAAAATAATAGGGGGTGAGATGTTTCTGGCGAGGCAGGGATTGGCCTTTAGGGGGCATGAACATCATCAAGGTAACCTTGACCAGCTTTTAAAATACAAAGCTGAAGATGATCAATCATTCACTAGGTGGTTATCTGCAAAGAGGGGGGTGCACACATCTTGGGATTGTCAAAATGAGCGTATAAATTTGATGAGTTCATCGATTATCAGGACAATTGCAGATGAGATCCGGTCCCTTCCAGTGTTGCAGTATTCAATAATTATGGATGGGACAAGGGATATCTCTGGTGTTGAGCAGGAGGCGCTGTGCCTACGTTATGTTGACACTGATTTGCTGGTGCACGAAGACTTTATAGGGTTGTATGAAACAACTTCTACAACAGGTGAAAACCTTGCCAGAATCATTTTGGACGTTCTGTTGAGACTGAATTTGCCAATTTCTGGCCTCAGAGGTCAAGCATATGATGGGGCTTCAAATATGTCTGGAAAGTACTCAGGTGCCCAGGCTGTTATTCAGGGAGCACAGCCACTAGCGCCATATATACATTGTGGAGCACACTGTGTTAATTTAATTACACAACAGGCTTGCTCAGCCTCCAGTGTCGTGCGAAATGCACTTGACTGGATACATGAACTTGGCACATTTTTTGGGCAGTCTGGTAAGCTGAAAGACAAGTTTAAAGCCATTGCTGCAGCTGAAGGGGAAGGGCCAGCCCTGTCCATCAGGCCTTTATGTCCCACTAGGTGGACTGTACGCTCACCTGCTATCCGTGCTGTTCTCAGCCAATATGGGATGGTACTAAATGCACTGGATGAGATGGCTGCAAGTAATTCTGGATCTTCAAGCCGGGCAGAGGGCTTACGTGTTCGACTGCAACAGGGTAATGTTGTACTGGGACTTCTGCTTGCTTTAGATGTGATCAGTGAACTAGAGGTTCTAAATGCATCTCTCCAGAAAAACACTCAGACAGTGGAGGGCATGCTCTCTGCAGTCTCTCTTGTCCAAGAAAGCTTGAAATCCAAAAGAAACACTGAACACTTTGAGGCAGTCTTTAAGGAGGCAGGAGACATGTGTGACAATCTGTCTCTAGAGACCATTGTTCCACCACGCACACATAGGCCCCCTAAGAGATATTCTGGGCCGGCTCCTGCATACACACCTGGATCAGCTGTGGATTTTTACAGAGTAGAGTTCTACCGTGTCCTTGACACAGTAGATGCACAAACTACTGAGAAGTTTATGCAACCAGGCATTCAAACTTTAAAAGAACTGGAAAACTCACTCCTGACTCCCATTACAAATAATGCAGCAGTTTGTAAATATCCTGAACTGAACGAGGAAGACTTGAAAGTCCAATTAGCCATGTTTAAAAAGAAGTACAAGGTCAGCACAACTGCAGATGCTGTGCATGTTTTGAGAGAAATGCCCCCTGAAGTCAGGGGCCTATTTGATCAGGTAGAGACATTAGTAAGATTGTTGATGGTGGTGCCCATATCATCTGCTGAGGCAGAACGCAGTTTTAGTGGGTTACGCAGGTTGAAAACTTGGTTGCGATCAACCATGACACAAAAAAGAGTCAATGGCATTGCTGTGTGCCATATTCACCAAGAGAGGCTTGACAGACTGGACAGACAAGAAATTGCCCAGCAGTATGTTCAGGGTAATGAAAGGAGGAGAGATGTTTTTGGGTCCTTCATTGAGTAAATTTGTTTGGCTGCACTAGACGGAATTTCTCATACTCCGTATACTTACTTATTTTTATTTTTGTAAATATGTTGTTGTTGTTATTTTATTTTATTATTATTATTATTTTTTGCACATAGGTTCTTTGCTTTTTTTTTCACAATGATAGCCTTTGTATGGTGAGATAAGCAAATGTTTAAATAAAACATACTTTGCTGAAGACATGAAGTTTTGGTGGGTGATTTTCAATAACAATAAAAATTAACATGATTATACTAGTCAAATAACAGTCTGATCATGCATTGCTAGTGGTGATCAGGTAGGCCTTTTATTACCTTTGTTCATTCATTGTTGTTTATCCATGATTTCAAATAAGAATCCCCCAATGACTTTTTAGTGCAAATCATTAGCCCAAATTACGCAAAGTAACTACTTGAGCACTAGTTAGAGCCCAAATTACGCAAAATAACGAATGAGTTTAAATAATTTGCTGACAGCTTGGTCCCCCCCAGTTAAAAAATCCTATCTGCGCCACTGCACAACCTCGTTTGG
This sequence comes from Phoxinus dragarum, assembly GCA_033366665.1. NCBI lineage: Eukaryota > Metazoa > Chordata > Actinopteri > Cypriniformes > Leuciscidae > Phoxinus > Phoxinus dragarum. Next base: position 2,446 of record JARPMJ010007234.1, on the reverse strand, counting down.
CAAACAAAGAATTACCACCACCAGCTGCCTGCTCACTATTATTTATTGTTGTTATTTATTGTGCCAAATGTTCGTTTGCGTTTTTTTGCATTCGTGATTCGGTGGCTCTGAATTGTCAAAGAACCATTCAATCACGCTTGCACACTGCCTCCGAAACTTTCGTCCGTCATAAAAACATCGAAACGGGTTCGATTTTCTGCGTTTTTCGCATCCGTGACAAGCAGTTTGAATGTTGTTTAGATGGTGCTTTGACAATTCAGAGCCACCGAATCACGAATACGACAAAACGCATACGAACATTTCGGACTCAGTGTGCAATGGCCTAGAGTTACAACCATAGATATGTATAAAGGCTAGATGGCTCAAGGCGGAGTCAGCTGTGTCGTCAACTTGGCGGCCATCTTAGGTCAGGTGACTGCGCTGCTGCTCCCTGCTGCTGTGGACGGAAGGTGAGTGACAAATGCTCGTAACTTGCTGAATTCTTGACGGATTTACAAACGGTTTGGTTTATTACAAACCTTATTAACGTGGCTATGATTTGTGCTGATGCCAATGTTTAAATTGTAGATTCACGTTTTGAATGTATGCAGTATGCAGTTAAATAGCCGCATCCCTGACGTTTATGACACACCAAGCCGTTTGAAAATCAGTTGAAAATTGAGCAAGATATAGTTATTTCAGCACTACATGCACAATAGACTTTAATGTTATAACTGGACGAGCGGACCTGTCTTAAGATGGCCGCCGTGTGACGTCGTCGGGTCCCATTGGCTCTCAGCGCCGGTAAGCCATCTAGCCTTTATACATGTCTATGGTTACAACAATAACTATATCTTGCTCAATTTTCAACCGATTTTCAAACGGCTTGGTGTGTCATAAACGTCAGGGATGCGGCTATTTAACTGCATACTGCATACATTCAAAACGTGAATCTAAAATTTAAACATTGGCATCAGCACAAATCATAGCCACGTTAATAAGGTTTGTAATAAACCAAACCGTTTGTAAATCCGTCAAGAATTCAGCAAGTTACGAGCATTTGTCACTCACCTTCCGTCCACAGCAGCAGGGAGCAGCAGCGCAGTCACCTGACCTAAGATGGCCGCCAAGTTGACGACACAGCTGACTCCGCCTTGAGCCATCTAGCCTTTATACATATCTATGGTTACAACAGCCGTGTCCTAAAAGATGGCCGTCGCTACCCAGAATGCTTTGCGTCATGACGTAGTTGCCCATTCTCTATATCACAACTATTCAGTGTTTTCAACCACATAATGGTTATTTTAGGTTTCAGACATTTAAGAATCACATAAGTACTAAAAAAAACAATGAATTTGATGTTGCAAAATATACACTGATCTGATGGAAGCGGCAATAATAATCCTTTATAATATAAAAAGACGACACGTTTTATTCATATCAGATACACATTGTGTAACTTATAGCTTTACATTTTACCCTATTCTTCTCCCAGTTCACTAGCCACTTACTTTCATGTATTTCGGGAGAAGTGGATGAATTGACGTGTTGTAAATCCAACAGATAAGTTAAGTTACAGCTCAACTAACGCGATCGTTAGGTGTTTATACAACAAAACACATCCACATGCACATATTTGACAATCGGAATATCAGTTTCATTCTATAAGCTAATAAATGTGTGAATATTTTTAATAAAAAAGGAAAAATTACATAAAAGCAGATCATCATTCATTCAGCGCTGTGTTGTGGTTGCGCTGTCACGTGACAAACAATGACGCGTAACCATGGAAACAATAAAGTGACAGATTCGAAATAACGGTCGCCTTGCTCATAGTCTTTGTAGCCTACTTATCATTTTGCTAATAAAGCTAATATAGACACTTACAGCATGTGTTGCCTTCATTATAAGGCTTATATAAGGCTTTTAATTTTTTGCGGCTCCAGACAGATTTTTTTTTTTTTTTTGGTCAAATATGGCTCTTTCAACATTTTGGGTTGCCGACCCCTGGTCTATACTTTGGACTCAGAACCATACCTGTCATCATTTGGGTATTAAAATACAATTCACACAGGCTCACCAAAACTGGACAATAGAAGATTGAAAAAAAACATTGCCTTGTCTAATGAGTGTCGATTTCTGCTGCGAATTTGACGTAAACAACATGAAAGCATTTGTCATCCTGCCTCGTCTCAATGGTTCAGGCTGCTGGTGGTGTAATGGTTTAGGGGATATTTTCTTGGCACACTTTGTGCCTCTTAGTACCAATTAAGCATCGTTTAAACGCCACAGTCTACCTGAGTCTTGTTGCTGACCGTGTCCATCCCTTAATGACCACAGTGTATCATCTTCTGATGGCTATTCAGCAGGATAACACGCCACGTCACAAAGCTCAAATCATCTCAATCTGGTTTCTTGATCATGAGAATGAGTTCACTAAACTCAAATGTCCTCCACAGTCACCAGA